>WBNO01019394.1:43217-59060 GCA_013400575.1 Peucedramus taeniatus
CTTTTGTTTTGTTTTGGGTTTTTTTGGTTTTTGTTTTTTTTAATCGCGCTTGTAATCTCATTCGCTCTGAAGGGTAAATAAATTGCAGTTGTATGAAAAACAATTGGTGCTACATGTGTTCATAACAGATGGGATCTTATCACAGTTTAACTGTAATAAATTCTGACTTCTCGAAATTGTAATTTCTACTCCAAGCTGGATGTCTCTTTTCTACAGTAATAATAGGGCTACGAACTCTTGAGAGCAAGCAGAAAAGTTTTCTCTGCTAGCGTTGCTCAAGAGCCAGGGCATGCTCCTGCAGCCTCTTTCCAAGTGCGGCACTTTCAAAGTTTGCATGAAAACGCATCTGAAAATCAAAAGGGAGAGAAAACCCTGGCGTCTAGGGAGACAGCTGATCCTTCCCCTGCTGGGTAACATTATTTACTAAGGCCAACGATAATAGTCCCTAAAATACATGCAGAAAACCTAAAAACGAGCCCTCTATGTGAAGAAGCCCTTGCAAATGACAGATCACGGTTTGCTTTGAGAGAAAATGCGAGAAGAAGCAGAGTCCCTGAGGAAGGGGGAACCAAACTTTAGATTAATCCCCCCTTGCTTCAGCTCACAAAATTAAAAAATAAATTTGAATAACCACTGAAAGGATAAAATTATAATAATGAATTGTCCATATTCACTGAGGCTGCGGGACTAATTATTTTCACCATCTCGACTTCCAATTGCTGTTTATCAAGTCGCAGGATAAATGCTTGTAAATCCATTACATTTCCATAAATCCTTTCGCCACTTTGTTTTTGGCCAATGCTTTTGCAACATTAATTGATTTTATTGCGCTTTCTGAAGTCACTGTTTATTAAACTCAAGCGACTTCTCTCTGGAAGCGTTGGGTTTTTCCATCGACATACCAAACCCACGAACGGGAATTACTGAGGCTACTATAGGATCTAGTTCCTTTTTTTACACCCCTGCTGTGATTTTGATGGCAAATGTGAACTGCAAATTACAAGTTTCTAATAATCTACGCTGTTACAGAAAACAGCCCCTTTATCACTGCTGAAAAATCAGTCTAAATCCAAACACCACCTTTCCCCATTGTTTTTAAACGGGAGGAGGCATGAAATACTACTGGGCGATGGAGATCTAACACAATAAGAAACGCTCTGTGAGTCTTTTACGTTACTGGATGGACAGCAGCTATTTTTAGGAAAGGATTTTCGACGTGTAACTAGAAGTCCAATGCAATTTAGAAATGAGTACATAGGCTCCAGGTTTCTCAAACCCTTCTCCCCTTTTCTTCAATCACCTTAAGAAAACTGGCCCCAACCAGCCTTAAACTGATAAATGATTTCTGACTTAATAGCAGCTGATTTCCAGTTCCTTTACCTGTCACGCTAGCCCCATGATCATTATTTAAAAGCGTGAAAAGCTAACGCTGGTGTTGAGAGCGCTCTCGCTCCGTCCCACGCTGCGCCCAGGCAGCCCGGGCAGCGAGCCCCCTCCTCTCCCCGGCGGGCGCGCACTGCCGCCCGTTCCATCAGACCTAGCCAGAGGCGTCCCTGCCATCGGCGGCTGCTGCCGAGTCACCTCGAGGTACTTCAGTGACGCAAGAGTCTTGTAAAACGCAGATAATTACTACAGATCACAGAAGACACGTAGAACTGCCTGGTTTAGGTAGGACACCGTAATGCGGTTATTATGAACGTACCATTCGTATTACAGGTTCAGTGTTTGTACCCTACCCTTGGCTCCTCAGCCTTTTTAGTCACATAAGCTGCTACCCACGAAGACGTTTTGCAAAGGTGAACGCATCAGTTGTTTGTGTTGCGGTCATTACTGACACTGGGAGGAGGAGGGGAAGTACAGGCAAAGAAAGCCATGGAGCTGCCCCCTGCCTGCGCCGGAGCCCCGCGGGCGAGGAGGGCAGGGCTCAGGGCCCCCCGCCCCGGGCCAGCCCCTTGGACCTGCTGCGGCACCTCCGCGGGGCCCCCGGTTGGAGACGGAGGCACGAGAAAAAGGCCGGAGCGTCTCCCTGCCTTCCTCCTGCTTGGGACGCGATGAGGCAGCGCTGCAGCTCGGCGCCCTGGCCTCAGCAGCAGTCACCTCGGCACCCTGCCGGCACGACTAGGCGAGGCCATTCGGCTTTTGGAAACGTCATGTTTGGAAAAGGCCACCTCTGCAAACATCCACTGCCACAGCATTAGAGGGGTCGGTTCAGCTGCGACTGGGACGGACAGCTCAGGTGTGAGGGACCCACACTTTGTACAAGGGAACTGATCCCACTACTAGCACCCTTTCAGCCATCACAAGATCTAAAAGTGCAGCTGCAATGTAATGGTTTAGTTTCATTGAAGTAAGTAAGCATCAGCCAAGATTCTCAAGCACACCAATCTATCTTCGGGTTGCAGGGTAATCGCTCACCTATTGTACAATTCACAGCCCTTAATATTCTCTTTGTGGAGATGTATTTTTTCCTACCAGGAAAGATCAACTACTACCATCACCTGCTGCATTCTTTCTCCATGCTTGAAGTACTCAACTTGAGGCAGAGGAATATGCATCAATTCCCCGATCTGAAATATTTCAAACCCACAATCCTCACTTCTTATTAGGGTTCCTCAGTCACCTGGATATTCTAATGTGGGAAAAATCTCCATTTGCTCCTTTGAAGGCATTTCACTTTGCATAAAAGTGCAGTGAGCCAGAGGGAAAGAGAAGGAATTAACAAGGCTACGGTTACAGTTCTTACCGAAGCCCAGAGCTCGGGTGTCCCAGACAGTGCTCAGATCTAATCATGTTCCTACCCATTCTCTTTGCCCAAGAAAAGCTTTAAACATTCCATACCAGAACAGGTAACATTTGCAACACGCCCTTTTCACCCTAAATGGTAATTAGAAGAGATGAGTCTCTTACTCTACTCAAGGGGAATAGAAAAAAGTTCAAATCTGTAGCCACTAAGTTATTAGATAAATAGCTAATGAAATAGGCACCTTTGAGTGACCATTTTTCAAAGAAAGTAGAAACCACCATGGCATGTTAGGTGACAGCAAGCTTTGCCTTGACAAGGCTTTAGTAAAATGTAAGGTTTCCCACTGCATGCACTGATCACAGAGCAAAGGAAAACTGGTTCTTGTAGTAGAGTTGCCAGCTGTGCAAGAAAAAGTATTTCTCCTCTTTGGCCTGTATTTTTGTTACTTTGTCCCACCCCATATGGAGCCACTGAAGACCATCCCCACTAACCTGATCACCACTGCCTAGATCAGACTACCACAGAAATTCACTGATGGAGACCAAAACAAACCCAGTCAAAATCTTACTTGTCTCTACACAGTTTTACAAGAAGACAATTTCCAATTAATTTCATCAACTTCTAAAGAGAAGAAGAATTGCCTTATAGCCTGTTTCCATCATGAAATACTTGAGCTCATGAATCTGAGAACATTCATAAGATTTTTTTTTTCCTACTTCCCCTTCCAATTCCCTTTCTTTTGCAAGACCCCACTTTCCTTAAATATATAGTACACCAGCAGGCCCAAGGAATGTGTTCCAGATAAAACAGATGAATAGAAATAGGTGTAGGGTTTTTTCTGTTTTGGTTTTATTTACTTATTTAAGAAGGATCAGCTGCTAAATACATTTCAGTACAGGTGTCAAATATTTTATGATGAGAGCTGATTACATTTATAATTATGGTCTTCAAGCTAAGTTTATGGAGTTAGGGTAAAATGTTATACTTGATCATAGGCAGATATCCTACATACATCAATAGGTTTACAAAAAGATTGAGAAATTAATTTAGACCAGATGCAGCAACTAATTTTTCTAGTTTAACTGTGTAATTTGGTTGAGAAACAAATGGTTGTTGATGTATCTACAAAACAGGTACTGACAAATTCTTTGAGAAAACTGGCTACTCATAGTACCTCAATTTTGTTTTAAATAAACTGGGAAAGTGTTATAGCAGGTCTTACCTCCTCGATGACCAGTTAACACTTTTAATACTATTTTAATGTACCTATTTCTAAAGTAACTGAGTAAAAATGGTGCAATTTCCTACATGTAGATACAATTTAAGTCAGCAAGAATACTGCTTAACTCCACCTCTACTGATAGTTATACCAGTATAGTTTAATCCCTATTAGGGAAGGCACTTGTGAATCATCATAGCCGTGTATAAACCAGGTCACAGGTTATGAAAAAAGCTAACTCTGTAAGGGAGAAAATATTTATTCTAACTCAAACACTTAAACTCATATAAACAGTGTTGGACATGGTTAATTGTGTTTGCTGGTTAATGGGATTGTGTCAATTTACATTTATACATTTAAGCTATTAGAACTTGCATACACCCTAAGTCCATAATGTAATGTGAAATTCTAGTCAGTCCAAAATAAGTAGAAGTTTTCTAGCAATTCTGAGAAAGGCAAGATTTCTCCTGTGACAGAAGAAGCCCTAAAGCTTACAAATTCTAATTTCAAATATAAGAATATGTAACACACTCCTACAATTCATGACAATTTGGGAAGGGGCTTGGGAACACCTTGGAGCAAACTATGGGAATTTTTGTTTTCTCTCTCTGATGGCTTAGAGGACAAAATCTGAAGAGGCCATGCAAGGTACATCCATGTAAATAGGTAAGAAAGAAAGCATTGAACACATACACAGAGAAGAGTTGGTTTTAGCCATTGTATCACAGACTCAGTCAACTTGGAACTGATGCCTGTCAAGATAATAAGAGCATGGGGAGTTTAATCAGCACATCTGTCTGACCAGTCATCTCTCATGTTTTAACACAAGAAATTGCTTCATTTCAGTGATGGGTGAGAGGTGTACATTTTTATTTCTTGTATGTAATTTACACCAAAAAAAAGTCTTGTCCAGATCTTTCCCCAAGAAAATAATAGAATAATACTTTTAACGTAACTAAAAACAAACAAACAAACAAACAAGCAAAAAAAAAACCCCCACCAAAAAACCACAACACCTCAAATTCCTATGAATTAGTAAGAAAATACAGGACTGTGAAAAGAGCACCTCTGAAAACACCTACATCTGTTCTGACAGCTAATAATCTTGGATGAAGTAAACCAATAAAAATTAACTGTTGCTTAAGTAATTTAGTTCAGTTTTTGTATGCATAGATACACAGACTAGTTTACACACTAACCTGAGTACTAAAAGAATAATGTAGTGAGTTGTGCATCCCCATCTTGAAAACAATTATTGCATAACCATGTCATTTCATCACCTATTAAATGGTAAACTCACTTGTGCAACATTTTCCTAGTTTTTCTGTATTGCAGGCATTAAAATGAGGACAGGCATATTTCTGTGAAGTCTCTTGTGATGTATTTTGTAATAGTTTCCTTTTATCTGTTCTAAAGCTCACAACAGTTCCACCCTCCCCCCCAAATTAAACTACCCTCTCCACCACACCCACACCACAAGCTGTCCTTAGGAATGCAAGTACATACAATCCTGGAAGTGTAATAATCACCATCTTGCTCATTACCTGGAACCTCCAGGGCTGACTCACAAACCTTTACACCTCGAGTTAAATATCCTAGCAAGCAGCTGTAGCACATTCATATCCGCTGCTGGCCAGATGCAGCCACAGAGAGGGATGCATAGCCCCGTGAACAGGGGTTACATACCCATACCTACTCAAAGGCAGGTTAAAGATTGGCTAGAGACCAATCCATTTTATAGGCTCAGAAATTGATTTTCAGAGAAGTTAAACTACAGGTGCTCAAGTCTGTTAAAAAAACCCAAAAAACAGCCTAACTCTGGTGGTACTGTTAGCAGGGTTCACTGCAGCAGAGGAAAGCATGGGAAACATTACCTTGGAGTCTGGTATTCCCCAAGTCTGGGTGCATTGTGTGCAGCATGACACAGTTATTCTTTTCCTGGAGTGGTGGCTAAGGGTGTTTGCTTATAACCACAAAATTAGGGAAAGAATGGACTGTAAATGTTATCCATAGCTGTAACATTTAGTTATTTTTGGATGCAATGCACAATACACTCAATCAAATTCTCATCAGAACAATAAGAGGTGACAAGATATATCTATATTACTGATAAGTAGTGAGCTATTAGAAAGTAGTCAGTTGTAGAAATCAGCTCTGGATCAAGTCAGATGAAACTGGTGTAAGTTAAACAGGAGAATAAACTAAGTAAGTGGATCTCTAAACCTTTAAATTCCAGCAAGGCAAACTCCAGTGTAGTTACATCAGCTGGACTGTGGAGTTAATGGGTTGAATAGGGAGCAAAGTCTTACTAATACTTCACATAAAGAATGTTTAAATAGTCAAGAATCTACATTCCAAATACAGTAAAAAGAGAAATGCAGAAGAAGGTACTGCAGGCCAAACTGGATGCACTACCACCCCCAAAAGTATTAGTTGTGAAAAGAGAAACAGACAGAACACATGGGCACACTTGTGTGTGCTCATTGGTCCTTAACCAAGAAGCATGGGTGAAGTGAGAGCTGCCAAGAGAGGAACTGTCCCAGGCTTGGCAAAGGATATTAAAATAGATGAAGATATTTTTCAGTTACATAAAAGAAACTAATGCAGCAAAGATTAAGGATAATACAGGCATGTTCCAACCTTGAATTAATATGTTGTATTCATTTAAATGAGAATGGCAATACTGAGCATGGGGTGAAAGGGAAACAACTGATAGGAACGACACCAGAGAATAAAAATCAGATAAGTGAAAAAGAAATCAAATCTGGTGTGGTCCCAGACTATAAGAGTGTAGTTGATCTCCAATCCAACTCAGAATTCTAGAGTTTAAGACCACAACAGCAACAAGGAATCTCTACCAAACTTAAACAAAACAAAACTGATACAAGCCAAATGAAGACTATTATAGGAATTGAAATATGATGTCTGACATTGATATTTTTTCATTCTGCTTCCAGTAATAGACAAAACTTTACAATAGCAAGTTGAAAGCAACAATGCACATATAAAAATATTTAGGAGATATAGCCTAGGATTATTGAAACTAGATGACAGCACATTAAATTTCCTCTGGTTTAAAGACAAACCTCAAATCTATTATGTGCTAAAAAATCATAAATGGTATAATTTCTCAATATTAATTGGGTGACTGCTAAAATACAGTGATTGTGGATCACCACTTTTTGGCAGCTGGTGCAACTTCCGACAGAGTCAGGAAAAAGCAATAGTGTTGTGCAAAGGTCTGGGAAGAGCTCACCAGAAATACAATCAATCTAGTCACCTGCATTTGAGAGATTAACCCAACTTAGAGCAGGTAGAGGAGGACTGCTAGGTAGATAAGGGCAATGGAAAGCTTATTTTATACGCTTTATATTTTATTTTATAAAATGGGATTTAAAAACTTGATTTATTTAGTCTACTACAACAAAAGCAGAGAGAGGACAGGATTGCTGTCTAACTTCTAGTTAAAAAGTTGAGAGAGAACAAAAAAATTAAGAGAGGATTTTGGCGTGAGTCCAACTAGACTTTAGCTGGCCATGATTTTTTTTTAAGTGTATGGTGGTAGCTCATTGTTTTTGACTTTATCCCAAGTCTGTTCCAATGGCAAATGGCTCACCAGCAATGTTGTAAAGCAATCACATTCTGTAACAGCCATCCTCTGGGAATAGTGGGAATAAACCACACAAGGGTTCTTAAGATAGAGTACAACACACTTCAAAAACAAATTATCCAATGTGACGACTGCAATAGGGAGGGGAGGACTCAGCAACCCAGCGAGTGCTGTCCTGTTCCAAAGCCTTGCACAATGGAGGAGCTGGTAGATAGAATTAAATCTACCATGATAAAAATAAAATTTTTATGACACAAAGAACTGTACAATACCAATGATGAGGTAAACAATAGTGTAAAGGCTATTTTCCCTTTTCACACTTAAGAAACCCCAGCTTGTTATTTAACAACAGAATAAAGTTGCAAAACGATGTACAAACAACCACATTACACATAAGAGTTACAGAACTACCTTCCGAAGGGAAAAGCCATTATGACAAAACTTACTTTTTCTTGTGGAGAACAAGTTATCAAGAAAACCCATAGAATCTCAAGTCAAACACATCAACTTTTAAATTTTTGAACAAAATAAACCTCCCAAAACCAATTCTTCCTTAAAATGAAATACCATACTGCAAGATACACAAATAACAAACAACCTAAAGACTACTCCGATATAAAAATTCAAATCCTTTGTTTTAAAGGAAAACAGATCTTTATGAAAAAGCTCGCTTTCAATAAAAAAGGTAATAACATTTGAACCAAATAAGACTTAAGCAGATGATGATTTGTAAAGGCATTTTTCTTGATACACACTTTAAAAAATCTCCAGAAAAAGCTAACATGATGACAAGCATTGCTCAGAGAGAAAAGAAGGACTGGAACCTCAGCGGAGGCACTGACCTGCTGGCGGCCCCGGCGGGCGCTGCTGCTGCTCCCGCACCGCGCCCGTCCCGCAGGGAGAGCCGAGCGCCGGGCGGCCCCTGCCCCTCACGGCCTTTCCTTCTCCAAGGGCAACGCAGCTGCTGCTTCCATCTTCCCAAGCAGCCAAACACCGGCTTCGCGCACCGCAGCAGCCCGGCAGCCTTTCCTACCTGCCCTTGGGGCGCGGAGCTCGCTGTTTCAGGGTTGATCATCCCCAGGTGAGCAACTCAAAACGCTCAGCTTCCCTCAGTTTGCCCGATTGGTGTTACTCGGTGGCCCGCACTGGGACGGAGCTGGCGCCGGGGCAGATTCCTGTGAGGCGGCCGTACATTCCGGGAGATGCACGCAGTGGCTGCACCCAGGTGCTGTAACCTCAGGCTGGGTTTTCTCCAACCAGTGACCGGGGAGTGGGACATGCACATCCTCCCCTTCTCCAGAAACTCTGCCTAATGCCTCACGGGCCTGTGGGCCCTCACTGCTGAGGGGAGGCGTGAGGGAACCTTCCAGAACCCCTGGACGTGACAGTGACTCAGGACTGGCGACCCTTATTTAAAGAACAAAAACATATCTGAAAAATCAGGAACTCTGTTGACTGGTCCTATTTTGGAAATCTAGAATGACCTCCCCAACAAGAAAACCTACTGGTCTTGGGGTTGTGATTCTGAAAAATGCCATCACTAAATATTTGTGTAATGCCTGGTGGCTACAGCCTGCTGTGACATTAAACAAGGATGCAGACTCCTGCCCACAGCAAGGAAACTGTAAAAGTGATAACAGAACTGATCTCTTCCTTCCAGTCTGCTGGGGGAAATACCGGGGGAAAAAGAGAGCTGATCTATCTTAATGGGCTTTTCAGGAATTGCTCTCTGCTGAGAATACAGCTGGGATGAGTTCACATTTAACATGCCTCAACAGCCAGCACCACGTCATTTCTTACGGGCTAGAAAGCTGCCATATAGTGACAACTTTTAGGTGCAATTTAATTAAAAGCTACACTTACTTACTCATTAAAAATATGCTAATAAGGCCATTCAGTATATACTTGAATTGTTGACACCTGTATTAGAGAAGAATATGAAAGTGGAGCTATAAGAATTACATAAAGTAGAAAATGAACTATTTTAAGTACATATTAGGAGTTCCAACTGATATTTTACATCACAAGCAGCAGGTCCCAGTTGTATACATTCATTAATATTGTCCCTTCCTTGAAATGTATAGCTTGCTGTTTCACTTTTCTAAAAAGCAACCAGAGCTAAAATCAGTCACAGAGATAAATGATAGAAATGTAACAGTGGAAGTTCTGGGGTTTGGACATTAATGTTTTATTAAGGCTTTGAGACAGTACTCGTGACAGAATTAGGCAAACATAGGTGACAAACACAAATAGCATGAAGAAAAGAAAGTCTTTATGGTTAAAAGGTCTAATATGTAGGGGTTTTTTACTGAACTAAAACAAAGATTTATTTCTTCCTCCTTCCCAAAGAAAAGCAAGTCAGTTTTTTTCTCCTGGACTTATATACAAAGTTGATGTCACACTCAAAAACTCTTCCTCTTGGCTATAAAAAACCAAACCCTCTTGTTTTTTTGGCAAACAAGGGAGGAAAAACTTTTCCTTCTCTCCATAGAATTTATTATTTTGCTAATGACATTTTACACAAAATATGAAGGATATGCAGTTCATAAAACCTGCAAAGGACACAAGTAGTAGGCTAATAGGGGTGAGAGCTTGTAAGATCTTTGCCTACTCTGCAAACAAATGTGACATTTTCAGATCTGTCAGCTGCATTTAGTAACAGAGATACAGACTTCCTGTAAATGCAAGCAGAGAGAGACTGACAATTCATCTACAAACAGAGTTGTGTTGATTTGACTGAGAGCTTGACTGCACATGGAATTATTCAAGAATCAAAGCAGCATCCTTACTGAATAACTGTCTCGTGCAGACATGTTTGAGCTAGAATACAAACTAGAATAAGGTAATTATGTATGTGATAAGCTTCTATATGTAGAATAATTTTGTAGGGCTGTGACAATTAGATTCAGATCCTGCCTCAGCCTGAAACAGTTTTCAAGTAAAGTAATATCTTAAACTTGAATTTTTGAAAATCTCTTCATTCAAAATTCTGGGAATCCCTTCCAGGATGTTTTTTTTTCCTTTTTCTGTTGAAACTAATTTGTCTTAGTTTGATTGAGAAAAGGTCTTAAATACATGAAATCACTGTAGATTTCCTGTACTTTTCTTACAAATTTCATGTAATCCAGAGTCTTACCTGAGCTCAAACCTCTGAAATCTGGATTTATGTATGGCTTGAACTCACATCCTATCATTCTAGGGATATTCTGACTTGACAGTCTTCCAGTATCAGTTCCACAGTTCCCTAGAGTGAGGATTTCTGGCCCTTCTGTTTACTTATTCCCACACTCCCTCTCTGGATAAGACAGCACATATTCCAGCTGCCTGTGCATCAGCAGTCTCTGGTCAGATGTCTCCATGAAGTGCTAGGAGGATGGAGAATCACACATGAGTTCCAACTGCCTTCTGGTGTGAATAGAGCAGAAAGTGCCACTTCAGGAGGGACATTCACAACTGCGGTCTGCTAAAGTTTGTACAGGAAACTGCAAAAGATGTGATAAAATAAACTACTTGTCTTTAGCTTGAAAGAATAAAAAATTCAGTATTGAATCCTGCATAATGAAGAGACTGAAGCAGTTCTAAAATGTTTCTATTTCCTATCTCTGTTGACAGGAATATGAATATCCTACCTTGTTCTTCTTCACTCTCTCAATAAGCATGAAAGTTGCAGTGAAAACTCTTTAATAGCACTGTGAGTTTTAGGACATAAAAGGAATGGTCCAAGGCAGAACTAGGGAATCTAGACCAATTGATCTATACATTAGAGGGTTTTCTAGAATGTGACTCACAGAATCATTGTTTATGGTGTATCACAATATGAAATACCTTAACTTCATGAGGGAGGAAGACATTCTACTTCCTTGGCACCACACTTCTTATATCATAACCCCTAGTCCACCAAGTTAAAGTGGGCCCAGATGGCTGCAAATCAATTTTTTAAAAATCAGATTATTATTTTTAGTTATACTTAAATTATTTTTTTTAATCAAAACTGGAAGTACGGCACAAATGTCTATATACTTCATACACTTCCACTGTAAAACTTGTCTTACTGCTGCTCTGCAAAATGTAGTTTCATTAGTGGTATCTTTATGGCATAATCTATGCTGTGTCAAAGTGGGTTAAATTAAATCTTAAATTAAGAAGTTCCTTAGTGTCTTGCACCACTGGTCTTTCCCCTTTCACAAGGGAAAAAAAATGGAGATAATGTAATTTGTAAAATATAAACACAATTTTAATGTTTCTCCACTACTAATTGTTAATACTTGAGAATTTTTTTAAGAGGAAAAAGTTAAGATATGTGAAGATTCTGTGCAGGTCAAGCACGGCTTGTTCTTGGAGTCCCCTCCCATAACTAATCTGCTGAGAAGACAGCAGCAATGGAAAATCCTTTTAGTATAGGTGCTGTCCAGCTACCGAATTGCAAAACCTTAGGTATAGGGATTAGCATTATTTTAGGAATGATGGAGGGAAGCCTGCATCCCAGGCTTTGCTAATCTGAAAGAGTAGTAATGTGTCAGGCTTTTAGTCTGATCCTCTTGTGCAATAGTCACATCTGACAGTATTTTGGGTTTAGGTGTCTTAAACCTACAATAATTACTAGTCTGTCTGTGAGTGAGTAAACTGGCCTGAAACAGCTTTTGGACAAGTGAATGATCGGAGATGAAGTAAAGAAATATTAATTATGTAAAATTATCAACTTTTGGCTTTGCAAGCTGCTTAGTAGTAGATGGACTTTTTCTGTCTTTCCAAGAATAAAAACCCTCTTGTTCTTTCCTTGCTTTGTTGGGGCTTTGTACCTTAGTAGGTCTGAGACAAGCACCCAGATTACTGTAGAGCAGATGGGGACAGAACAGGGACATTTTTCTTGGATAAGCTCCAGAGTCTGCAGACAGAGACCTGGAGGAGACCACAGGTGAAGTTTTTGAGCTGTGAGGGCCCTGACAACTACAGAGTAGAGAACTGTCACAAACTCATGTCATGTGAACCATTCAAAACTCCTTAGAGATGCTAAGAATTTCACCTTGTGATGTTTGAAGACTTCCTAGAGATAAAAGATTCATCCCAGAGTTGTCATGTTCCCTGGAAAAAGTGTTAGAGTTTTATCATTCCTGTATATTACTTAAACCTGACTTACTGCTTTGATTCAAACCCAAGTTACTTTGCCAGTGAAAGAAGAATGGAAAATGAAAATCACTAATCTATAAAGATTTATAATTCAGCATATGCACAGAACTCAAAATTTAAGAAAATCATCCCAGGGTCATCTATTTACTAAAGTTTCACTACAACAACAACTGAAAAAAAAAAAAAAAAGGCAAGTCTTAGCTTTGTCTAGAGCTTTTTAATAATTTCATATAGAACAAGCCTACTGACTGAAATATATAGACACTTATCTGAAGATAATGATTAGTCTTACTGCAGAAGTGTGTGAATTTTATTCTGTTCATAGAGTTTCAATTAGGACTCATTCTAAGGTTATTAACTAGTGAAAAATTATGGTATGTAAGAGGTTTTCTACTTAAAGTGAATTTTTAAGGCAGTTCATATTGGCTTCTTTTGTGTAAATAAACAAGAATTGAGAAATCTAAGGCTAGGTAGAGGTCAGATTTTGTCACTTAGGTTCTATTCCTAAAAGGCCTCTTCTTGCAAGTAGTACCTCATACAGAACACACAAAAGTGTAAGTTTTAGTCAATTAAGTTTGTTTAAATGGCATTATGGGGGATAAGCCCCAACTGTTTCAGAAAGTGTTATCCTAGTGTTCAGAGACCTTGTACTTAGGCAGTCAGCCAGAATCTATCACCATGGATTCGCAACAATCAAGGCCTTGACAAGTTTTATGTCTAAAGAAAACCAGTTAGTCAATTAATGGTTAAAGACTTCAAAACATCTTTTTGTTAGTATGACACTGATTCAAAAGATAAAAGACTATGGAAATCTTTTCAGTACTTTTCTGTTCTTTTCCCCAAATCTTCTGAGGAGTAGGAACGACAAAAAAAAAATCCGACCACAAATCCTGCTAGAGCACATAATAGTTAACTAGTAACCAACCGTTTAGAGTAACACTTCCATTAGCAATTGGTACATTTCCTCTAAAACAGAAAAGAACTTTCAATGGATTTTACGGTTTCAGACTTCAGTCTTTTCTTTAATTGGATGTGGCCATTTAATTTTGAATGAAATAGTTTTTCTTTTATTGCATTCTGATACATGCCAGCTTTGACAGAGAAAGCCAGCAACATAATGCTCATATGGCACATTAAGAGCCACACTCTGTTGTGGCTTTGCACTTCAGAGACCTTAAATTCTACAAAATTTGTTCATTAAAAGGCTTGACTACAGCAGTCTCAATAATTGAAGGAGGCACAATTACTTTTTTGCAAAACCTATTTTTGAACTCTATGAAGGGAGAAAATAACAAATTATCTGCCTCAATTTCTCTTCATATTCTTTATCTAGCTCAATCAGACACAGCTACACTTATTGCAGGTGCTCCTCAATGAAATTTTGTGGCCCCAGTAATAAAGAATATCAGATTGCATCATCACAAAGATTTTGCTCATCCTGAAATCTAACAAGATATCTTTTAGGAATCTATATCTCTTCAGAAAACACATGGTTCTCATTCCTAAAGTTACTCAGAACTCACCACTCTAAGTGCCATTGAGCAGACACTAAATATTACAGTGAGCCTCACTGTAATATTGTCATAATGCAATTATGTGCATACACACTGCCTTGTAGATTTTCCTTGCTTGTGACTTTGACCCTTCTCAGCAGCCATTTGGATGCCTTCTAGAACAGCCACAGATTTAGGAAGTGCCAGTTCCTAGGAATCTCTCAAAGAAAATGTGCACCCAGTACATGCCTGCACAACTGTGATGACATCAGCAAGCTTTTTCATGAACATAAATTGTTTGCTGAAGGAAAATTTAGTGCTTTCTCTTAGTGGCCTAAATTTGGGAAATTATCCCTTCTAGGTTTAGTGTTCAAACAGAAAATTGCGAGCATATCACTGGACACAGTTTTCAGCTGAAATTCTGCAGTCCAATGAAGTCCTGAGCAGCCACCTGCTGGCTTCCAAAACATCAGTTTTCTTGGTACCCAAGAGCCCCAGCTATGTAGATGACTTTGAATATACAATTTAGATATTCAAATGCAGTGAGTGCATCTGCAGACCTTTCCCAAGCTTTAAGGATAGTCTATGTAGATAAGATCCAAAGCCAGAGGAATAATGTATTCTCCTACATGAGTTTCAACACCAGTCTGAGAATTCTTTGGCCTAAAGCTACCCAGGATCCTACTACTGTAGACATAATTAAAAAAAAAATATTATTGTCAAGTTAGTTTGAGTCCTTTAACAGTGAACAAACCTGCAGCAAAACCAATTCTCCAGTGGCAAAATATTACACATATCTCTCCACTCAGAGAATCAACTTCTGTTCTTTAATTGCATCCATCTGAATAATTTTAAACCCATCTTTTACTTTTTTTCCTGTCCAAGTTCAATAATTGTTATACTTGAAGGCACCTGCAGAGAAGATTGATGAATCATCTTCCAGCAGCCATCAACTTTCTGAATGTATAAATTGTTCATTCAGAGTTCAGTCACAGAGTTCAAATAGTCTCTTCACTTATACCACAGTAGCAGCTTTATGAGTAAGGTAGACACAGACACGTTCCACTGTTGCCACCATTTTCAGAAAAACAACCTCAAAGCATCAACCAGGATTCATTATTTTTATTTAAATAGATTCCCCAAACATCACAGAGTTTAAGGAATGGTAAAGGGCAGACTGGGGGCAAATTTTGTGGGAATTAAGAAATTACATGTCCTTTGTACTTTTTCCCAAGGTAATATAAAGAGTGGTTGCTAGAGTTCAAGGAGATGACTTCAACTATGCAGGTTAAAGGTGTCCTTTTCCACAAAACTACTATCACAACCTGGCTGATAGCCTCTCCACTTCATAGCACTAGCAAGGAAGTGCTATTTCCTTGCTACTAGCAAGGGATTTTCTTTTGTGCATAAATTACACTACATTAACCATCCCTGGCAGGTCGGTGGTGAAATTATATATTTTTAGTGAAGCCAGCATTTGGGATTTTCAAGGGCATTTTTCTTTTTGTTTCAATAGGAATAGCAGTGAAAGAATGTCGACCCTGAAAAATTCTGTCCTTGTATTTCCATTTGGGCTAGAAACCAAATTGTTCTCAAAAGGTGCAACTCATCAAGAGAGGGAGCCTTTGTTTTGTTTAATTCAAAGTTATAA
>WBNO01019395.1:0-28570 GCA_013400575.1 Peucedramus taeniatus
GTGTCAGGTTGTATTCTGACTTTGCTTCAGCAGTAACATTTTATTTGTGAGCTAATTATTTCTAAACACTAAGGAACTGCTGCAGATAAAATTCAAGGCTATAGGGCTTGGTTAGGAAATTAATTGCTGCAAATAATGTTGGCAGAAGAGGAGAGCTGCAGGCACACAGGGTAGCAGGAGCCGTGTGTGGGATGGAGATGATTTTGGAGCAGCAGCAGTGGTACCATGAGGAGTGGGAGCAGCTCATGGATGTGATGGTGAAGGAGATGCTCACCAAGAAGTCCACGCTCCACAACCAGATCAGTTCAGACCATCACACCTGGGCCAGGCAGGACAGGTACATGGAGGTGAGCAGCAACCTGCGGGACCTGTACGACAACAAGGACGGCCAACGCAGGGAAGAACTCAGTGCCATTTCTGGGCCAAATGAATTTGTGGAGTTTTACAACAGACTGAAGCAAATAAAAGAATTTCACCAGAAGCACCCAAATGAGATCTGTGTTCCTATGTCAGTGGAGTTTGAGGAGCTGCTGAAGGCCAGAGACAACCCAAGTGAAGAAGCGCAGAATCTGGTGGAGTTCACAGATGAGGAAGGGTACGGACGATACTTGGATTTGCATGATTGTTACTTCAAGTACATTAACCTGAAATCATCAGAGAAATTGGATCATATTACTTACTTATCCACATTTGACCAACTCTTCAATATTCCGAAGAAGAAAAAAAATGCTGAATATAAGAGGTATCTTGAAATGCTCCTTGAGTACCTGCAGGGTTACACAGATGGAGTGAAACCGTTACTGGACCAGAATGAAGTTTTTGGAAAAATTCAGACAGAGTTTGAGAAGCAGTGGGAGAATGGCACATTCCCAGGCTGGCCAAAAGAAACCAGCAGTGCCCTCACCCATACTGGTGCCCACCTGGACCTCTCTGCCTTCTCCTCCTGGGAGGAATTGGCCTCCCCGGGACTGGACAGCTTTGCTGGCTCTGGGGCTGAAGTGTGGTGGGACTCTGGAGGAGCATGCTCAGAGGCTTTTTAGCACTAAAGGCAAATCCCTGGAAGCACTTGATCCTTCCTTGTTTGCTAAGAATCCAAAGACAGAAGGAAGCAAAAGAGACACTGAAAGAAATAAAGATCTTGCGTTCCTGGAAGCTCAGATTGATGAGTATGTGGAAGTTCTTGGGGAACAAAGACACCTCACCCACGAGAACGTGCAGTGTAAGCAGGTGTGGACAGGAGAGGAGAAAGAGGAGGAGGAGGAAGAGCAGATCAGTGAGAGCGAGAGTGAAGATGAAGAAAATGAAATAATTTATAACCCTAAAAATCTGTCTCTTGGTTGGGATGGGAAGCCCATCCCCTACTGGTTGTATAAACTCCATGGTCTGAACATCAACTGCAACTGTGAGATTTGTGGTAGCTACACCTACCGAGGGCCCAAGGCGTTCCAGAGACGCTTTGCAGAGTGGAGACACCCATGGAATGCAGTGCCTGGGCATTCCCAACACAGCACACTTTGCCAATGTCACACAGATTGAGGATGCAGTCTTGTTGTGGGCAAAGCTGAAACAGCAGAAGGCTTCAGAGAGGTGGCAGCTCGATAGAGAGGAGGAATATGAGGATTCCAGTGGGAATGTGGTGAATAAAAAGACCTATGAAGACCTGAAGCGCCAAGGGCTGCTGTAGCTGTCCCCAGGTGAAGGATCACACATCTGCAGAGAGAGCAGATCTGGCAGCAGCTCTGACTTCTTCATTGTCTGGATTTTGCTTGTGCATGAATATAGATTTCAAGAATATTTTATGGAGCCACTTTCTAGTAAGCCCCTTAGACATTGTTTTATGTTTAAAAAGAAAAAAGGAACAGAGGTGCAGCGGCCAAGCCACGTGCCGGGGCAGGGGGAGGCCTGGCATGCCACCCCATATCTGTAACAGGTCTCTTAGATGAACAGCAACTAAATATTGATCAGCTGCTTCCAAGTGATGGGTAGGCACCATCCCAAAAAGTGGGGAGGAGGGCTGAGCTGCCCCACACTGCCGCCAGCTAGGGAAGGGAAAACTCTGTGACGCCATCCTGTGCCGCTGCACCTCTGTTCTCCCCCCTAAAACACTTGTAGTTGAAAAAGAGGAGGGCAAAAGGCAAGAAAACAAACCCTAAAAACTGCACACCGTAAGTGGAAAAATACCAAAAGACAAACGTGGAAAACGCTAGGAAGGCACTGAGCATCTGCAGCTCTCTTCTGTTTTGGAGTCTGTGAGTTCCGCGAGGGACCACCCAAGCCTGGTGGAGCCATTGGGTCCGTAAAGAAGCTTTGCTACAAAAATACTGTTCAGCCACCACTGGTCCTACAATTTATGAGTTCTGCTTGAGGATGGGACCTGCTCAGATGACCACCACACCACCACCTGCAGTTGCCACGGGTCCCCAGAGAGCGAAAGCTGGCCAGCCCTGTGCCATCTGGTGGGGTAACTAAACCGCACCAGAGGTAATTTTGCAAGAGCACACAACTAAGTTCTGGCTCTCAGCTCTTGGTTCTTCATTTGTTTCTCCACATGGTTTGACTCTCACTGCCCCTATTGCCACGTCCAGCTCCGTGATAGAAGGGAAAATGACTGACGTGGGACCACGCACTCCTGAGCATCTGCAGGGACACACGTGCACAGAGGCTGTCCCAGAACCAGAGTGTAGGCTCAGGCTCCACTAAATACATTTGCCAAATCAGGGACCAGCCCCTGGATTGCACAACACAGTAACAAAGCTATCAGCATATACTTATCATACTTTCTCCTTTTCCCAATATATTTTACCTCTTCTAACCCACAGTTTGGCTTTCTTTCCATGACTGGTACGTTTCCGTGCGGCCGCCGCTCCCGTGTGCCATTTCTCCATCACAGATCTATTCCGTGACTTGTTTCCCCACACCTTGACAGATGTGCTTCCCAGTTCTTGGCCATTCACTCACCACCATTCTTGAGGCTGTTGTCCCCATGATTCACTGGGCCCTCCTTGGTAACTCTTAGGTTGCCTCACCTTCCATGACTCTCTGTTGGCCACGCATGTCCTGTGGTTCAGGACCACGTTTGCGTTCTGTGCCTCGCGGTTTTGTTCTCACCAGGCGGGCGCTTTCTCCCGGGAGTTGTGTTCATTTCCATGCATTCCACGCCCTCTGTGGCCCCGTGCACTCCCTGCCCAGGTTCTGCTTCACCATCTGGCTCTTGTCTTTGCTGGTTCTGTGCTGATCCCAGCTGTAGCCATAGCCTTTTGCTACTCTGTAAATTCGCTGCTTGGATTTCTTTCTGTGCTGATCCTGCAGCCAGTGATGTGTCCCTGTGCTGTGTCTCCTCTGCTTGCAGGCTGCTGTTTGCTGCCACCTCAGCTGTACTCATGGCTGGCTGCAATCTTCCTTTCACATTCTGTATGTTCCATCTCTAAATCCTGTCTCACCGCCCAGTCCTGTGGTCAGCTTGGCTCATGTCACCTCTTTTTGTGACAGACTGTTCGTCTTGTGTCAATCACGTCTTTGGGGTCAGTATATGTTGGAATAAATCAGCTGAAACTCCATTTTCTTCATGCAGAAAGCCAATTCTTTATTCACAAAGAATATTTGTAGGAATATTTGTAGGAATACTCATATTCCTACATATTCCTCATATTTGTAGGAAATATCAGCACTGTGTTAAACCTTATTGGTCAGCAATACAGTGAAACTCAGTTCATTGATCAGTAAGAGCTATTGTATATGCCTGTCAAATTTTCTCTCTCTAGATATGTTTACATTTTTCCTTTGTGGGTTCTCATGGGACAAATCTTGTTGTTTACACAGGTGCATTTGTTTTTTACCCTCAGAATAGACTGTAGTGTTAAAGGAACTTCTGATTCTCAAAATAACTTCACATGGCAACTTGCAATTTTCTTCTTAGCTGCACTTAGAAGAAATGACAGGCCAGCTTTGGCAATTTGATTTCTTAAGGCCTTTCTTTTATAATTCTTCTTCCTTTCTATGACACCTCACTTGCTGCCCAGGGTTGTAGTGAGCAGTTCAGAGGTTCTGGCTCCTCTTAACCAGCAGGTCCTGCTGCTCTTCTCCTTGTAGCTGTCCCATCAAAGCCAAGTTCCTTGGAGATACTGTACCTTCAAACCTCAACATCCTGACCAGTGCTGGGAGCAGAAGTCTGGAGGAGCCAAATTATTCACCCCTAAAAACTCCATGCCTGTTTGTTTTTTCTGCCTCTCCTGCAGCTTGGCCACCTCTCAGTCTGTTTTTTCTGTCTCTCCTGCAGCTTGGCCACCCCTCAGTGCTCGGGCTGCTACGGTTCCCTGGCTGGCACCGACAGCGGGAGCGCCGCGGACAGCGCGCCCTTGCTCTGCGCCGCTGGCGGCTCGGAGATCAACCACCAGCACAGCTCCCACCCTGCCCCACAGAACTGAGGAGGCTCCCTCTCTTCCCAGGGTGGCACTCATGTATAGGATTGTAACCTGGTTTTCCTCTTTTCCTCCTCTCCTCCCGAAGCATCTAACTCATGACACAAACATTCCACTACCTGCCGCAGCTGCGCGCGGGACTCGGCCCAGGGCTGCGGGCAGTTGAGTCAGAGAACTGTGACTTTAAGGTACCATGTAGCAAAGTGAAGCTGAACTCTCTGGAAGCTTTTTTTTTTTTTTTTCTTGGTCTGGTCTTCAAGATGTTGGCAGCTAAATGCACCAGAGCTTCCTCACTAGAAAAGAAACATCAAATGCATATTTGCACTTTTATCTGCACACTTGGAAGGAACGAATCTCGCTCGGGCTGTGCTTGGCCTGAGACTGTTCTAGTTTCTGTTTTAATTGCACATCCAGAGCTGGGAGAGGCACTGTCTTCTGCAAAGACGTGTTCCCTGAAGGACTCTGCATCCTGCCTCCCTGGGAGTGGGGAGCTCTGTCTGGGCAGGGCCCCCAGTGCCGGATGCTGGAGTTTACTGTGCCATATTCCCACCTGGCAGGGCTGGCTGAGGCCTCGGGGAGTCTTGCCCTGCCTGCTGGTCCCACCTGGCTGCTGCCCTGTCCTACCTGGGCCTGTGGCTCAGAGCTGAGTGAGGTCAGTTCCTGCTGGCCTCGTGATGACCCCACTGGCCCGTGGCAGAGGGACAGGGCTGGCTCTTCCCTGCAGGGAGAGGCTGGAGCTGGCTCAGCAGGAGTGTGTGTGCAGGAATGTGTGTGAATCCAGGGCTGCTGCACCCCCTGCGTGCTGGAGCAGCCCTGCTCCCCCTCCTCGTTGCCCACAGTGGGGCTCCCCTTGTCCCCCTCAGTATTAAATTGCATTTAGCAGATAACCAAGAGTTTTAACCTGAAGTGAATGTGAACTGCTGGGTCCCCACTGAGGTGCAGGGGGTGTGTGGCTGCCTGTGGAACATTGCTGTTGCAGAGGGAAGGGGCAGAAACCCCAGGGATCTGATCCTTGGGATCCTTACTCTGCCCTCCCCATGGACCTGGGGCCTCCCAGAGCTGGGAGTGCCCAGGGTGGGAGTGCTGGGTCAGGTCCCTCTGTCTTTCCTTAACCAAAATAGCCAAGTTGGACCTAGCCTGGGCTCTTTGGAGATGAGGCTTGGTGTTATTCCTGGCTTGTCCCTGAGCCAGCTGTGGGGATGAGCAGAGCAGCTTTGGATAAAGGCACTGGTGCAGAGAAGGAGCTGCTCTGACTGTGGGGCAAATCCACCCTGGGACTGCTTTTACCCTGCCTCGTGCTGCTCCAGCCCTGGTGTGACACTGGGGACAGGGAATGCTGGAGCTGGAGGGACCCTGGGGCAGCCTCAGTGGTGAGAGCTGTGAGAGCACCCCCAGCCCTGGGGCATCCTCTCCTCACCAGCCTGATCCCCTCACCCCTGGGGCTGTGCTGAGCTCGGTGTCACCTGTCCCACTGCCCTGTCCCTGTGTGTGGCCTGTGCTCTCCCTGCTCACCTCCTGCTGGCCCAAAAAAGCAGCAAGTCCTGCTTCTTTTTTGGAGAAGGCAAAGCTCTCAGCACACCTCTTGCTCGAGTCCCTGACCCAGAGCTCCACCCCAGCTGCTCCCCTGTCTCCTGGCAGGAACAGGCTGCTCCATCTCAATCCCTGCTTGGCTTATGGTGAGCCTGGTCTAGGGCCAGGCACTGTCACCCTTCCTTCTGCTCCCATAAGCCTCCAAAGACAGCAAGTGACACTCGTGGCCCCTGTTCTTGCTTAAATTCCAAAGCACTAGGAGCACTTTAAGTTTTACTTTGGAGGGAAAGGAGTGTAGTGCAAAAATAAAAAAAAAAAAGAAAAAAAAAAAAGAAAAATTAAAAAAAACCTACAAAATCCAAGGGCTACAGGCTCATTGTTCCTCTTGCACTGAAGCACACACCCACACTACGATCTTCCTGGATTTTTTGGGATGGCAGGTCAGGGCAGTGAGCCTCGTGTCTGATGGACCCTGAGCTGCTGCTCCTCCCGGGGCCGGGCCCGTGTTTTACTGAAGTCATTTATAGCTGAGAAGTTACAAGGACTTTTTTAATGCATAGTTGCCTTTCATTAAACTTTCTTTTGGGGGTTTTTTTTGTGGGTTTTTTTTTTTTTTTTTTTTTTTGGGATGGTTTAACAGTGTTCTGGCTTTGCAGGCGGGCAGCAGCTGCTGCCCCAGGAGCTGTGGCCAATGAATGTACCTATTTGTTCTTCACTAAACTGTAACCAAGCACTACTCTGTTGAAATAAATTTAAAAACAAAAAAGGCCTTTCTGTGCTGGGATGGCTCCCAGGGTGACCCAGCCAGCTCCAGGTGTGGCCCTGTGGTCCCCTGTGCCCTGCCAGGTCCTGGCACATCCGAGTGCTCTGCTGCCACAGGGCTGGGAGCTCTGGGATGGCTCTGAGGGCTGAGCTGGGGGTGGCTCAAGGTTTTATCTTGAGATAAAACAGGGGGTTTATCCTCTGGTGTTCCTCTGGGTGCAGCCCTGAGGGATCAGCTGGAGCTGTGCCAGGGCAGGTTTGGGTTGGATTTCAGGAAAGGCTCTTCCCCCAGAGGGTGCTGGCACTGCCCAGGCTCCCCAGGGAACATTCCCAAAGCTGCCAGAGCTCCAGGAGGGTTTGGACAGTGCTGCCAAGGATGGGATTGTTGGGGGGTCTGTGCAGGGCCAGGAGCTGGACTCTGATCCTTGTGGACCCTCCCAGCTCAGGGAGGCTCTGCCATGATTCTGTGTCTCCATCTTGTGGGGTGCAATGTGCTCAAACCAGTGTCCCAAGGGACACTTCTGGCCAGGGGCTCTGCTTTGTCCTTCCCAGGACTGGCTCCCCCAGCCCCAGCAGCACCTCCAGCCCTGGGATTCCTTTATTCCTTCCCCAGGTTTATGCACATCCACACAGCCTTGACTGAGCCAAAGAGCAGCTTCCTGCTCTCCCTACATTTTAGGGTGGAAAGCAGAGGGGTTTCCACACAGATCCAGGCTTGGGGGTTCTGTTTTCCAGCAGCACTGCCCCCACCCAGGCCTGTCCTCTGTCCTCTGTCCCTGCTGGGTGTTGGAAGGTGCAGTCAGGGCTGGCTCCATCCCTGTGGGGGAGCAGAACAGGGATCTCCCCCTTATGCCTGTGGGGGATCCAGGGGTTGTGCCCAGCCCAGGAGGGACCCTCTGCCCTTTCCCAGCAGCTCTGCCCCACTGCTTGTCCTGGGAACAGAATTCCCCTGCACCTCCCTCTGTGCCAGCTCTGAGGAGCAGCAGCCCCGTGCCTGGCACATCCTTTCCCTTTTTAGCTCCCAAAAGAGGCCAAACCCAGCTGCCCAGGCTGGGAGGGGCAGGAGAAGGCTGGGATTGGGGTCCTGGCAGCAGCTGCTGCCCCGTGGACACTCAGGCACAGCTGAGGGTGGGTTCTGCTTTTCCTGAATGAGGAATGGCAGCCTCCAGGTGCCACATGGGAAGAGATGGGGTTCCTGCAGCCTGGTCCTCCTTGGGTGCATCTTCCCAGCCTCCAGTGGGTGCAAGGAGCACCAGGAGCTGCCTGTTC
The DNA here is from genome assembly GCA_013400575.1 of Peucedramus taeniatus. NCBI lineage: Eukaryota > Metazoa > Chordata > Aves > Passeriformes > Fringillidae > Peucedramus > Peucedramus taeniatus. The sequence goes on from WBNO01019395.1 coordinate 7,980, forward strand.
CCACAAGAAGAGGAATTCTGAAGAAGAGGAATTCACCTTGGGACAGCAGCAGCTCCTACAATCCCTTGAAGTTGTTTTTTAATGGAGCAGGAAGTTGGTGTAGGAACACTGTGAGTGAGGGGCTGCTTGGAATGATGGAGCAGACAAGGAATTTCCCCCAAATTTATTCAATGGCACAGTTCTTGCCCCACCTCCAGCTTCCAAAGGCAAGGCCATGGGTCTGATCCATCCAAACAGCACAGCAATATTTCAAAGAGTTATTCCAAATGATCTTCCAATATATAAAATAAAATTTACATATAGTCCCCACTTTTATACAAAAAAAAAATAGCTTTTTTTCTTTTTTCCCTTGTACAAAATATTTCAGCAGGTTACAGACAATCATGGGACAGGAGGCTCAGCAAGTGGTTTCCATAGTTTAAGTCAGAGTGGTGGGATGATGGTGTTTGTCCTCAAATCTCTCTTTCTCCACTGAATTCATCTCATGTTTTGTAAGAGATTCCTAAAGTTTTCCAGTTCTTTCACGCTGGTTGAAACCCTGTGTGCAAGGAAAGCAAAAGGGAAATGTCACAGCAAGATTCATGTAGTGAATTATTTAAAATCTGGGAGAAAGGGGCTGTATCCAGCAAAGCTTCAAGCAGCTCTTGGGAAGAGGAGATTTGGAATTCCAGCTAAATTAGGTTGAGGTTACAACCAGGCCCTTCACTAATTCCCCTTCCTCTTTTTAAAGCAAACACTGGGAATCCCAGTGGAATAGGATGTTAAGGAACTCATCCTTGGAAAAACCTGTTTGCCAGAAACTCCTGGTCCCTCAACATCACAAAGAGCTCATGTATAACCAGAGTGTCCTGAAATCCCCTCCTAAAGGCCTCATTATCCTCCTTTTCTGACAAAAACTCCTCATCCAGAGAGGCTGGACTGATGGATTCCTGTTAATCTGGGAATGAACAGGGGAGAGGCCTAAGGAAAGCAGCCCTTGCCTGGGACAATGTGCTCCCAGGACAGTCACACAGCCCCTTAAAAATAATGAAATTCTTTGTGTCTTAGCAGAAATGCTTCCTTGAATTCCTTACAGAAATGTAGAGTACAAAGAATATTTTAAATAATTCCAATTGTTGTACTCCATACCAACACCTGACAAGAGCAAGAGTCCTCACCAAAACTGCTGAGAACTGACTGAAATCAGAGCTCCAACTGGATCTAACACAGCAGCTTGTGCAAAAGTAGAGGGGAAAGTCCCAAACTCACCTTCCAAAGGCATTAAATAAGGCCACAATTTCTTGTCTGGTCAGCTGGAATCCATAGGAAGGGCCACTCTCAGGAATCTTCTCAATGAGGTTCTCTGAGAAGAGGATCTTCAGCGCTGTGCCCAAGCCCTGTGTCTGTGCAGGGATCAAAGAGGATCCTTGAACAGCAGCATTCAAACCTCCCTGCACCTGGGCAGCACCCTCTGACCAGAGCAAGAGGATTTCAGCCAAGCCAGGCTCTCCCCAGGGTTATCCCAGGCTGAGCAAGCTGCCATCAGCTGCTTCCTGCTGCCTGCACAGGTGAGGAATCAGCAGCCCTGAGCTGTATCCAGGAGCTCCCAGGCATCCAAGGGCCAGTCCCAGCCCCAGAGCTCCCAGGAATTGTTGACAAATCTCACCTGCAACTTCCCCCACAGCCGACACTTGAAGCAGCCAACACAGTCCATGATCTTGGAAATATTCTTAAAGTGCAGCCTAAATTCCTCCTGGGGGAAAAGACATTCATGTTGGTCATGGTTAGGCACTAATTAGGGCTCCTTCCAGGTATTAATCTGAATTAATCCTGGAATTCAGTGGGACTGAGGTAGGGAAAATTACCTTGGCAGAAATTACCTTTAGTTTAGCAGCTTCCTTTTTATTCCCTGCAAAGAAGGAGTTTTCATCAAAATGCAGAGGGAAGGACCTGGAAGGGAATGATGAGAGTTTGATTTCTGCCCTCCTTGGTTGTATGGCTGCAGTCAGGGGTGGGCATAAACAGAGGTGAGAGCCACTGGACATCTCCAGAGTTTTAATCTGACATGCAATCCCAAGGAGTGGAATGAGATGATTTAAGGTCCCTTCCAACCCAAACCACCCTGGGACTTTATTTTCTCTTCATATTTGTATTGATTGTATTCCAATTTGTATTTGATTCTATTTTCTCTTCCATTCTGAGCTGGCATCTCACCTTTGAGACATTTTCAGCAACTGCTTGATGGTTTTTAAGCAATTTCAGTGCTGACAGACAGAAGCACAGGAGGGTGATGAGATAAATCAAACACTGATCACTTCAGGAGACACCCATTTCTGTCTGGTTCCATTCCTTTTACTCCAAACTCCATCCAACAGCCCAAACCTCTGTTACCAAGATATTTAGGATGTTTTTCTAGTTGCAAACACGAAGCCAGGCCTGGTATCCCACAGATGAGTCACACAGGTAGCCAATTTTAGGGCTGACACGTAGGCAGTTATTAAATTCAATTCTGCTAAATCCAAAAGGCAGCCAAGGCTATTAAACTATGGGACTAATTAAACTGTGGGACTAATTACCCAAATTCTGTCATTTGCATACAGATATTACTAATGTGTTCCCAGCCAAACTACACTTCTGGTTTCATGTCCCTGCTCATGGCAAGGGGGCTGGACAAATGACCTTTAAAAAGGTCTTTTCCAACCCAAACCATTCCATGTTTCTGTGATTCTACTGCACAAATCACTGCAGGAAGAACCCAGAACCTGCCTTTCTAGGAGCTTTCTAGTCAGGTTAAGCACACAGAGATCATTGCAGTGCCCCTGTCCCCAGGCCCTGAGTGCAATTACTTGGCCAGATGGAGAATTTCCAGCAGCAGGTGTTTCATCTCTGCATCCTGGCTTTTATTCCCCGTGTACAGCTGGAACCCCGGGCGCTCAAAGAAGGGCAGCACTTTGGAGAGGGCCCTCAGCTCAATCAGATACAGAAAATAGAGGTTTTTGAGTCTTCTGGGCCCTTCCCCACTGGTGAGGACTTCATCAAACCTCTGCTGGAACTCCGTGACGTTGGGGCCCCATTTCTTCTCCGACCACGAATCTGAGACAGAAACAAACCCCAAAGGTGAGAGGTGGAGGGGTTCTGTGGGAGCCCCCCCTGAGGTTCTTTTGATGGGGAGATCCCTAAAAAGTTCTGTGTTAGAATTGAGAGACAAATGGGACTCTTTGTTTTTCTGGTCTTTAGGTTGTTGTTTTTTCTCTTAGCAATAGTTTAGTATGTTGTTTACATACTAGATTTAGTATACAAAGAGAAAGGTACTAAAAAGTTACAAGACACATAGGTTTAAGGTCTTTTAAAGTTATTTTGTTCAATTAACTTTTAGAAGATATTTTATGTCTATTTTTCTACTAATAACTAATTATTTGTTTGTTCACCCAATATTTGTTGTGGTTCTTTCTAACCAATCACTCTGTGTTATTAATACTGTAGGAAGTGGAGTAGATGAAGAACAAGAAGATCAGACAATGCTGAAAATCCTCCATCTTGTCTTCTATCTACCTCCAAACTAAAAACCCAAAACTCTTTAAGTTTTTCACCCTGTGGTTAACTATACTACTAATTATTTCACACACTCGTAGATTCCATTTAATCCCAAAGTCTTGGAAATTTTCTCCATGGATGAAGGTTAAAAGCAGTGTTCTCCTGGGGATCAGGACATCTCAGGACAGGCAGAGAAATATTCCCTGTGCCCTGGGTTCCAGCAGGGTTTGGTTCTGGTTCATCTCCTCCCTCCAGGGAAATGGTGGAATGGGATTCCAGCCAGGCAGATCCCAGCTTTTCCAAGGCACTGACCCAAAACCACAGAATCATTAAGGTTGGAAAAGACCTCCAAGGTCAGCCTTTGGCTGAGTCCAACCTCTGAGTGCTACATCCAGTTATTCCCTGAACCTCCAGGGATGGGGATTCCACCACTTCCCTGGGAAGCCCCTTCCAATGCTTGACAACCCCTCCAGTGAAGAAATTTTGCCTGAAAATTGTTCAAGGGAGGCATGACTGTAACTCAGTTCAAACCCAAAACTCCTGCAGACTTTTTTCAGGTAATTCCTGAAACTTCCTAACAAACAGGGACACCTTAGGAGAATTCCTGATGACATGGAAAAACAAGAACAGAGGAAAATGGCCTCTATTTTCCATTTTCAAGCCCACAAAGAATATTTCTGTTGCTCATTTTACCATGTATTTAAGATTATTCTATAAAATGCATAGTGGAAGATATAAACCAAGCTGATGCTGCAGCCCCAGCTCATCTCCTGCCTCTGATGTTTCCCACATTATCCCATCTCCCAACTCCAACCTGGCCTGACTCACATCCAGGTGAGGTCCAAGTGGGGCTGTAGACACTTAAATACAATTATTTAGTTAAATCTAAATGACTTGCTCAAATTCCAACAGCTGTCACCTCGACTTTCAAGCCCAGGGTTGAAATTTGGATTCCTCAGAGAGATATTTATGGACCAAAGCACAGGAAATGCAAGTGGAAATGGAAATGGAAATGGACATGGAAATGGAAATGGGAGTGGAAATGGATCAATGGCCTTGGGAAAGCCCAGGTGTGGTTATTGCTGAACTGACCATCATAAAGCCAGGCTGGGAAGGGACAGCCTTGACCCACAGCTAGAAACCCTCTCCAAAATAACCTTGGAGGAAGAACTGAGGGAATATTTGCTGGAAGTGCTGGTACAGAGCCTGGCCCAGCCCCTGTCAGACCTGGAGGTGTGAAGCAGCTGCATCCCTAAGCCTGTTACACCAGCTGGGTGCTGGAAGAGCACAAACAGCCTGAATTCCTGCTGGAACAGGCTCCAAGCAGCATTTAGCAGAGCCATGGAAGTGTCAGTGTGGGGTGAGGCAGGAGAGGTGGCAGGAAGCAGGATTTACCTTGCAGCAGGTACCTGGCACTCAGGTGGATGTTGATGCTGGCGTGGAGACCAGAGATGAGCCTGTAGAAAGCTCTTTTCTCCACACAGACCCCTGCAAAGGAAAGGGCAGTTTAAGACACTGAAAGCACCCACTGGATTTTCAATCCTCCTGGCTGTGAGGCAGGAATCTAATCCCACTGAGAGTGGCCACTAATCCCACCCAGTCCCTGGCCATTTCCTGACCATCCCAGGAAGAGCAGCCACGTTCAGAGCAAGGATTACCTTTGAGCCACTTGTAAAACGTGTGCCCTGGAAAGAAAGGAAAACACATCAGTGAGGGTACAGCCCAAGCCTGATGCCCTGAATCCACCTCCAGGCTGGCCCCAGAGGACCCTCTGCCCACTCCAGTTTGCAGGAATTGGGAAAGGAGCATTAAAGGAGCATGAAAAGAGTTTTCCTGCCCCCCCTGGAGACTGATGCTTCTCTAACACGGCATGGCAGCAGCTCAAAGCAGCACGTGGGCTTTCCCCAGGGGGCTGGGGGGGCAGAACAGCCCAATGCTGGGAAAAAAAAGGATCAGGGATTGCTTTCCTCTTCTGGGCACAGTGGGGAGAGGGATATTTTTATAAAACAAACAAACCAACCAACCAAAAAACCCCGGAGTGCAAGCGAGCGTGCAGAATCCCACAGGTCAGGGTTTCAGTGTCCCTGCTCTGTGCATGAAGTGATCTGGAGAGCAGGATTTGGGGATGGTTTGGAGACAAGAAAATGTTGTGGGGAATGGAGAACTCCAGGGAACAGCTCTTCCCAGGGCCTGAGGGAGTTGGGCACCCAGCTCCTACAGCTCCAAAGGCTTTTGGGATTATGAGTCTCTTCAAAGCTTTCTCAGTAAAAAGCCCTGAAAAAAACCCAGGATAATTCCTGCTCCCAAAGGCTTCTCACACTTGACTGACTGCCTTCAGACTGGACTTGTGCTGTTAAAAAATTGCTGGTGGACTTTTTAAGCCCTTCACATGAGGAGGGGCTGGGACAGGGAGCTCCCAGGGATCTGGAATGTTCTGCCTGGGGAGGTGGTGCAGTCACCATCCCTGGGTGTGTTTAACAAAGCCTGGATGTGGCACTGGGTGCCAGGGTTTAGTTGAGGGGCTGGGGCTGGGTTGGACACCATGATCTTGAAGGTCTCTTCCAACCCAGTGATTCTGTGATCTCCTCTTCACTCTGCTGAGCAGGGACAGGACCCAGGGAAGGGCTGGGGCTGTGCCAGGGTGGGTTCAGGTTGGATTTCAGGAAAGGTTCTTCCCCCAGAGGGTGCTGGGCACTGCCCAGGCTCCCCAGGGAATGGGCACAGCCCCAGGGCAGCCAGGAGTGTTTGGACAACACTCCCAGGGATCTCAGGGTGGGATTGCTGGGGGGGTCTGTGCAGGGCCAGGAATTGGATTCCATGATCTTTGTGATTCCACTCAGGATCTCCTATGACTCCTGGTTTGCCTGTTGAATAATTTTGCTGACCAGGTGCATTATCTAATGGCACAGCCTGTGACAGCAGGATAAGGACACCCCACTTGTTTCTGTTATCAGTAAGAACAAACAGTGCCACTCACCTCCATCATCTCCTGGGGGAAAAAAGCACAAGGGGTGGAGAGAGAGAGAGAGAAAAAGAGGATAATAACATTACACACAACCAAAATAAAGCTCCAAAGCACAAGCACTGCTCTGTTGATCTGCTCTGACAAGAGAAGGATCCTCTCCAGGGAGGTTTGGAAATGTTCTGAACACAGAAAACCCCAAGTGCAGCACTGAGGACACCGGATGAGCAACGGTGCTGAGTAACCTGAGCCTTGCAGGAGGGATCAATAATTGCAAAGGAAGTAAAACCTGATATTTCCAGGGACATTGCACATCTCCTTCAGCAGGAGAAGAGCCACTCCTTCCCACCAGGGTCACAGGAGGGGGATAAAACCTCCAGAATTTAGGGGGAAGTGAGGAGATGGTGGCAGAGGGTGCTGCTGCAGGTTGATGATCTCTTGTTTCCAAACCCCCTCCCTGCTTTCACTGACACTGCCTGGCCTTGGCTCTAGGGCAGAGCTGCTCCTCCTGGGTGGTTTCCATGGAGGATCCCAGCCAGGTTCTCATTTCCATCCATCACAGGTGGTTTGGCACTGCCAAGTTCAGGGACCCAGAGGGAGCTCAGGGGTCAGCCCTGCTCCCAGCCCCTCCAAAACTCACCTTTTGTTACAGGACTGGAAGATCAGACATTCTTTTTCCACAATGAATGCTAGAAAAACCCACTTCCAGGTGCCACAAAATTCTACACTTGGTCAAGAGCTACAAGATATTTCTCATCCAGCAGGAGAAGGAGCCCAGAGAACATTTACTGCTCCTGGAGCTGGGATCAGTTCACTACTAACCCACTGAGATAAATCAATGACTCACCTCTGCCAGATGCCAAAGGTCTTTTTACATTCTGAGGCCTAGGAGGGGGAAAAAATATCATTTAAATAAGAGATGCAAATAAGCTACTGTCTCTTGTGTGCACAAACAGAGCAGAGCAGAAGTAGCTTCTGCAGTCAAACAGCCTGAGGGGATCTAAAATCCTCTTCCATCCTTTCCTCAGGAAGGAAAGGATAGAGCAAAATGGTGGTTTTGGTGGTGCTTTCTTCTTTAAAAAAAAACAACAAAAAACAAACAAACAAACAAACAGGGAGGAAAATTCAATTCTCTTCTTTTGGGACAGCCACATCACATTGTCCCTGGTATCCCACCCTGCACAGGCACTGGAGCAAAGACAGGAGGATGAGGATTCATTCCTGCCCCTCTGCACAAATCAGCACCCTCAGGCTTGTGGAACTGGTCCCAAAAAGCACCTACTTGAAGCAGTTTTCTTCATAAATACTGTTCCAAATTTTCCAGGCATCCGGGCCCTTGTAGCCAGTGTAACGTTCTGGATTCAGGAGCAAATCCACGTACTCAGCATCAGGAGAATGGATGTCTGTGGAGCAGAGCTGGCTCAGGGACAATGGTTTTCTCAGGGAAAATGACATTTTCCAAAGCTGATCCAGCCACCTCTTCCCCATTTTGCTCAATACAGCAAGGTCCAGAGCAGCAAGGAAGCTTTAGCAGAATTATTTGTGTATTATTTTCGAAATACTGAGGTCAGGGGGGTGGAAAGGAGCAGAAATGATGCTTTGATGAAATATTACTCTTTGGACTGGGGTTGGGGCTGTTCATCCTGGAGAAGAGGAGACTGTGTAGAGCCCTCATAGCAACATTCCAGGATCTGAAGAGGCTACATGGAGTGAGAGAGGAGCTCTCACTCAGGAACTGTAGGGATAGGACACAGGGAATGGCTTCCCACTGCCAGAGGGCAGGGATGGATGGGAGATTGGGAAGGAATTCTTGGCTGGGAGGATGGGGAGAGGCTGGGCTGGAATTCCCAGAGCAGCTGTGGCTGCCCCTGGATCCCTGGCAGTGCCCAAGGCTGGGTTGGACAGGGCTTGGAGCAAGCTGGGATAGGGGAAGGTGTCCCTGCCATGGCAGGGGGTGGGATAAGATGAACTTTAAGGTTCCAACCCAAACTATTCCATGATTTAAAGTCCTGCAGAAGTTCTCAAACCCCACTGCAAGCCTTGGCAGCCCTGGCAGGTGCCCATCATACCATCAGCCTCACAGAAGCTGTCCGAGGAGTCGTCGTGCTGTGCCCACTGCAGCACTGCCTGCCGTGTCTCCTTGCTGCAAAAAACGTGGGGAGAAGCTCTCAGAGAGGGCTCTGATCCCAGCTTTCCTTCAGGAAAAGGAGGGATTATGGCAGAAGAAGTCAAACCTCAAAGAGTCATCCACAGCTCCGAGCCTCTTGGCTTCTTCACACTCCTCAGCGAGGTTGTTGGCTTCTTCTGAGTACTGGGTTGGAAAGCAAAGGGGTGGGAGGGATGAGGATTAAAAAGGACAATTTTTTGTTGTTTTAACTTAGCCTTCAATGCACTATTAACACAGGTTAATCCCCAGAAAGCCTTTGGTGATTCAGCCCACCCTGTGTTTGCACAGGATGTCTGCAGACACCCAAAGGTTTGTGCAATGCTGATGAGTCTTGCAGGGACTCGGGGCAGCCCCTGGCACTGCCCTGGGAGCTTTGTGTGCCTGGTGGCACCTGATCTTGGAGGGATGCCAGGAGTACCTGGCTCCAGCACAGCCACCTCAGAGGCTCTGTGGCATCCCAAGCACTTGGAGAGAGTAAAAATTCAAGCCTAAAGAGCATCCTGACAAATACTGAGCTCAAATCCTGGGGGCAGTTTTGGGTTCCTCATGACAAAAAATACTTTGAGGGGCTGGAGAAGGGTCTGGAGCCCCAGGAGGGGCTGAGGGAGCTGGGAAGGGGCTGGAGAATTCCTGAGGGAGCTGGGAAGGGGCTCAGCCTGGAGCAAAGGAGGCTCAGGGGGGACCTTGTGGCTCTGCACAGCTCCTGACAGGAGGGGACAGCCGGGGGGGTCGGGCTCTGCTCCAGGGAACAGGGACAGGACAAGGGGAAATGGCCTCAGGCTGGGCCAGGGCAGGTTTCAATGGGATATCAGGGAAAATTCCTTCTTGGAAAGGGTGGCCAGGCATTAGAAGGAGCTGCCCAGGCTGGTGGTGGAGTTCCCATCCCTGGAAGTGATCAAAACCCAAGTGGATGTGGCACTTGAGGACATGGGTTAGTGATGAACAGGGGGATGGACACGATGATCTCAGAGTTCTTTTCCAACCTTGTCACTTCTATGGCACAAAACTGGACCACAAAATAAACCCCCCCATCCTTTTGTGCTCAGCCACACCCACCTTGTAACTTCCAGCTCTGATTCCATCAGGGACTTCATCCTGGAAGACAAAACAAAGCAAGTGCCACATGTGGGGCTGATGAAACCTCTCAGCCCCATCTCTGGGAAAGGTCTGGGGTGTCACCACAGCTGCCAGGGGTGAGGAGGTGACCACAAGACTCAGCCCAGCCTGCAACACATCCAACTCCTCACTCCTCCCCACACCAAGGAGAAGCAACATTCCTAGTGGTTTTTTTTGTGTTTTCTTTTTTGGTGTTTTATTTTTGTTGTTTTTGTTTTTGTTTCAAGATTCCTCTTCTGATAGAGGATTTCTTTGAGTCAGGTCTTATGAGCTCTTAGAGAAATATATCACACCCAAGATAGCTCAGCTACCTTAGAAGGCATCAAATCAGCAGGATGGCTTTTGTGGTAGTGTTGGTAATAGAAAAGTTTTAATAAAAGGCAAAATAACAAAGCTCTTTATAGAGAAAACTTGAGTTAGAGGTAAGAGGTTCTTGTTCCTAGTAAAATACTCACAAAAACAATTAATTCCTTTATTCCCTTCTTTTTCTAGTGAATTGCTTAGGCAGGACTTTCTAGCTTCTATCCAATTCCCTATCCTTAAGTTTGAAGTGAGGTCCCCAAAGTCCTATCAAGTGTCTTTTTACCCAATTGAAGAGAGAAACTTCTAGGCTTTTTTCCTTTTTAAGGAGACAAAAGACAATTCAGTTACTCCATCAACAAGGGACACATTCCTACACTCTTCTCCAAAGGCCTGCAGCTTTCCACAGCTGCTACATCAGGTTCTGCTCTGCTTATCCAAACAGGAATTTGGGGAAAACAGGAATTTGGGGAAGCCAGGTCTGCCAACACCTTCCTGGCAGGAGCCCAGGTGCCTCCTCAGATGTTGCATCTACCAGCCCCTGACCCATGGCATTCCAAACTTCCCTCTGACCATCCCATCATGGAATGTCAGCCCCACACAACCAGCCCCAAAATTCTCCTCAACTTCCATTTTCTCCAGGAGTAGGAAGGCAATAGAACTACTGCTACAGGAGCAAATACTGTGATGGCAGAAAGAAAAATTAAGTAATAAGAGTTATTTTTATCAATTTCAGGATGAAATGGACCCAAATCAAAATAATTAAGAACAGCAGGGACAGTCAGTTCTTAAAATAAGAACAACTTTCAGCTAAAACTTAGGTAATTGTAACAGAACTCCATCACATTACTCATAATCACTACCAAAAATAGATTTTTTTAAGGAAGAAAAAGTATTTAAACAACATTTAGAGTTATTTTGAGGTGAAAAAAAAAAATCATCATTCCATTTTAGAACCCAAGAGTGAGGGAGTAAGACAGTCTGTGCTGGCTGTCAACACCAAAACATGAAATGTCCCCAAAGGGGCCACCAGGCACCAAGCTGTGATTCCCTCACCTTCCCACCCTTCTTTGGGCAGGCATCTGCAGTCAGGGTGTTTTCTTACAGCTGAGGGAACAAAACCATTTTGTCCAGGATACAGGGACAAGAGTGCCCTTGGAAATAGGATGCTGAAACATTTCTCCTACAAGAAGAGAGCTGGAAAGCTCTCTGGTCAAATTTGTCAAAAAACTTGTACAAAATTCATCAGCCAAAAGTAAATCACAGAGCAGCTCATGGGCAACAGGGTCAAATTCTGTCAATTAACACAAAAACAATTTGCCCTAAAAGCTACTTACTAATGGAAAAAATAAAAAAAAAGGACCAGGAGAAGTTTTTGGCTGTTTGAACAGGGTTAAGTATTAAAATTTCAGCTTGTCTTGAAACTTAAATTAATATTATTACAGAATTTAGTATTTTGTCCTTTCTTATGGCCACCAGTGTTGCTGCACCCAGAAAAGATCCATCAGAGCCCCAGTTTTGCTGTATTTAAAATAACAGGATTCAGTCACTTGTCTGCTGTTTCCTCTTGGTCTGCAAAAGTTAAATTTAAAAAAATATGTAAAAGAATGGATTTGGTACTTACAGAGGGGCAGGGCTGTACAGCACAGTCTCTCATTGCACAGTGACTGTTGTCCTCCCAAAAGGGACAAGGTTTCTGTAGGTTTACCTACAAATAACACATCACCCCATTCAATAACACATCTCCCCCTTGCAGCCAAGCCAACCTTCCACTCCCCAGTTTTCCAGGAGAAATCCAAGTCCTGCACTTGTTTGTTCCCACACCAGCAACTCCTTGGTGACCCAGATTGATAAGATCACTCATACCCTTGCTATCAGCACAGGTTATCCTTTTAATCCTTGCTTGGATCTTTCTGCTGGGGCTTTCCCACACAGATATTTCCATAATTCCAAAATGTTCAGAGGGCTGGAGCCCCTCTGCTCTGGAGCCAGGCTGGGAGAGCTGGGAATGTTCCCCTGGAGAGGAGAAGGCTCCAGGGAGAGCTCAGAGCCCCTGGCAGAGCCTGAAGGGGCTCCAGGAGAGCTGGAGAGGGACTGGGGACAAGGGATGGAGGGACAGGACACAGGGAATGGCTTCAAATTGGAAAAGGAGAGATTTAGATGGGAGATTGGGAAGGAATTCCGAGCTGGGAGGGGCTGGAATGGAATTCCCAGAGCAGCTGTGGCTGTCCCTGGATCCCTGGCAGTGTCCAAGGCCAGGCTGGACAGGGCTTGGAGCTGCCTGGGATGGTGGAAGGTGTCCCTGCCATGGCAGGGGGTGGAATGGGATGAAACCATGCTGGAATTCCAGGATTCTAGGCTTCATTCAGACCAATCTCAGTAACTCTGTTACAAATCCCAACCCTGAAAGGGGAAAGGACATGAGCTTCTTTAACAAATCCCAATTTTTCTCTTCCATGAGTTGGTACCAAGCATCATTCTTCCAAAACAATTAACATTTAACAAGATTTGGTGGGTTTGGAAGATTTCCCTTAGAGGGAATCTGACTGAATGGGAGCAGAATCCACCTCATGGAATCCAATCCATGGAATGTCTGGCAGCAAAAGCCATCAGTGAACCTGAGTGACTGGAACTAATGCAGGTTCTCCATGTCAAATCCTCTCATTATGGATCACTGGTCATCAGCATCTTTAAATCACAGCTCACCAAAGGAAGTCCTCTCATTAATGGGTTGCTTAAGAGGGAAAAATGGATAAGGAAATAACTTTGAAATCCTCTTAAAAGCACATTGCATCTTATTGAGATTCTCCTCATAACAGAAGGGTCCAGCTGACTGACTGCACCCTTAAAAGATCAGGGTTAAAATGCAGGTGTCTGATTTTAAAAAGATCAGCAATAAGTTCATGAGAGATTTAAAAATAAAAAAAGACAGCAGCACACAAATAAATACAATTCTTGTAAGAGAAAATGACCTTGTAGTATCTAAAATAGTCACTTTCCAGGAGTTCATTCAGTCTAGGAAAAAGTTTGTAGTTGTTGAAGGCATCGATGGTTTCTACATCACAGGTGCAGTCATCTAAATAACCAGTAACCTGTGGAGAAAAAAACAATAAAATCACAATCAACAACATCAAAAATAAGAAATCAAATATCAAATCAAATAACAAAAATGAAATATAAATCAAACATAAACAACCCGGGCAGGACTTTTTAGCACTGCAGACAATAAAATCATTCATCATTTTCCTTCCTTTTCCCAGCGAGTCAAGTTGAGTTTAAGCAGGATGGATGTGGCTGCTGTGAGCCACGGGCTGCCAGCCCAGGCTCCCTCCTGGATGAGCCTCAGAAGCCATTCCTGCAGGAGAACACAGAGCTGAGAGCTGCAGTTTGCATATGGGACCAGTCAGGCAACAATGACACAGTGCCAGCCCCAGAAAAGTCCTTGTGGTTAATCAGCATTGGTTTGATTTGGTCAGAGGTTGCTGAGAGGAAAGGCTGGGAGAGCTGGGATTGTTCAGCCTGGAGAGGAGAGGGATCCAGGCTGAGCCAACTGCAGCCTCCCAGTGCCTGAGGGAGCTGACAGGAAAGATGGAGAGAGAGGATTTACAGGGAATGGCTCCCACTGCCAGAGGGCAGGGATGGATGGGAGATTGGGAACTGGGAATTCCTGATGTGAGGGTGGTGAGGCTCTGGCACAGGGGGCCCAGAGCAGCTGTGGCTGCCCCTGGATCCCTGGCAGTGCCCAAGGCCAGGCTGGACAGGGCTTGGAGCAGTCTGGGATAGTGGAAGGTGTCCTTGCCATGGCTGGAATGGGATGGGATTTAAGGTCCCTTCCAACCCAAACCATTCCATGATTCTGTGATTAACTGCAGGAGTCCCTCTGCTGGCCTAGAGAGCCATTTGGCATGAAAACATCTGTTCTGCATCTGATGGATCCTTCTTGCATCATCCTGAACAACTCAACAGGCTTTGTGCAAGCCCTGAAGAAAAAAAAATGAAAAAAAGAAAAAAACAAACAAAGATAGAAGTAGTAGAAATTCAGCTGTGGTTTCCTGACACATCCATTACTGGCAGATGACAAAGTTGCTCAACACAGAAGTAATTCTGCTTCCCCCACGCCCCCAATGAGTCCTTGGGGAAATCAGAGAGTCCTGGAATCACTCAGGTTGGAAAAGATCACCAAGTTCAACCATTCCCCCAGCACTGACCATGTCCCCAGGTGCCACATCCACAGAGCTTTTAAATCCCTCCAGGGATGGGGACTCCAGCACTGTCCTGGGCAGCTGGGCCAGGCCTGGATAACCCTTTCCAGGAAGGAATTTTCCCTGATATCCAATCTCAGCCTCCTCTGCTACAACTTGAGGCTGTTCCCTCTCCTCCTGTCCCTGTCCCTGGAGCAGAGCCCGACCCCCCCGGCTGTCCCCTCCTGTCAGGAGCTGTGCAGAGCCACAAGGTCCCCCCTGAGCCTCCTTTGCTCCAGGCTGAGCCCCTTCCCAGCTCCCTCAGCCTCTCCTGGGGCTCCAGACCCTTCCCAGCTCCCTCAGGAACTCTCCAGCCCCTTCCCAGCTCCCTCAGGAATTCTCCAGCCCCTTCCCAGCTCCCTCAGGAATTCTCCAGCCCCTTCCCAGCTCCCTCAGCTTCTCCTCACAATTCAGCAAGAGCTACACAACAACTTAAATAAAATTCTATTTCCCACCATGGAAAGGGAGCTGAGAGGAGGATGGCAGAAATGGAGCACAGTCACATGAAATGGGGAGGTGGGGGAAAAAATAGCCAGAATTCCCCACCCCACTGGAACAACTCTGGTTTGTTGAGGCAGCATGATTTGGAGGCTCACTCATATTTTAAGTGTTTACACTGAGGCTCAGTGTGTCACCCTCACACATTTACTGAATTCTATCCTGCATTTTGCACAGTAATGAAGATTAGCAGTGATTTAAGATTTCCACTAACCTGAATCACCCTTGTAAAAACAAACAGGAGCAATTTGCTAATCCAGTTACCCAATTTAAACCTGTTTCAAATTTATATATACATTAAAAAAAAAAAAAACCCACATCAAAACAACAAACCACAGCAAGCCACCAACCAACCCCATTTTCATTTCCTGGAATCTTGGCATCCTTCAAGGCAGGAAGCTTAAAGGCTGGGTCTAAAAGTGACCTAAAAAAGATCTGGGGATAATCTTCAGCTGCTGTCTGTATCCACCTTGACAAAGATGCCACTCCAAAGGAATGACATCCCTGTAAAAGTGGGAACAGCTCCCACCAGCCCCCACTGGAAGCACCATTTGGGCCAGGTCTGGTTTTGTTGTCTGGTGACCAATTCAAGCCAGAACCAGCCTCATCCTGAATTTAATCCAGAGATGCAAAACTAACATCACTTTTTTTTTTTTTTTTGGTCAAGCCAAAAGAGTTGTCAGTAGCTCACGTGGACTTAATTTTATTTGGTTTGCACATCCTTAAATTAAATAATTCAGTTTGCAGGCTGAACACTGCATGAAACTACACACCACAAGACAGATTCTTGACTGAAATGATATGAAAGTTGTACACTGAGAGATCTGAGCTTGGGGCTTCAGCTGCAATCTTGTAACCTAACTTTGTCTTCTTCTAGTAGTAGGAAAAGATGTGAGAAAACAGGACAACAGTGCAAGAGGAGCTGGAAATGAAAGCATTAAGGTGGATAATATCACTGTACTGCTTTTCCCACCAGGAGCTGCTGTCTGTGCTTTACCCCACTAAAGCAGCACTGCAGATGATCCCAAAATCCTTAGGACTGGATGGGGGCTGTGCTTTGGAGCTCTCCAAAGAGCAATTTATTGGTGGGATCAGCCTCAGGGTCACCCTGTGGGGACAAGGGGCAAAGGAAAAGGTGCTGGGAAAGCTCCACATCTGCTCAATCTTTCTTCCTCCAAGGATCAGTCAGAATGGGCAAAAATGGGGCATTTCCCCAGCCTGTGTGTGCCCAAACTAGCAAAGCTCAGGGGCACAGAAGAGAAGCAGCACCAAGAACATCCAGAGCTGAGGCTCCTCAGAGCCCTGGTGAAAGCCCCAGTGATGCCCTCAGCAAACAGCTTTAAGCTGAGCCACTTCAGGACTCAGGGAAGTGGCAGTGCCACATCATTTGGCAGGACTTGTCTTCACTTCAGAGCTTCCCTCTTGCTCCATGCCCCCCCCAGAACCCATTTTTCAGCCCTCACTTGGTTTGAGACTTCACCTCCTGCTCCAGAGCAGCTGAGCTCTGTATCAAACGTGCCCTCCAGTGGGTGGTACCTGAAAACACTTCCTCCCACCCCACAAACAAAATATTTACCTACATCCTCAGCCTGTGCCAAGGAGAGCAGCTGTTTGAGACAAACCAGGGATGGATGCAGTCCCCAGCACGTGCCATGAGCACCATGAATCACCCAGCTGAGGGGTTTTGCTCCACCTGCCCTGGGTGTGAGAGGCTGGCAGGAGGCTGAGGGGCAGGGCAGGGCTGTCCCACTGGGAAGAGATGCAAGGGAGCTCCAGGAGCTGAGTAAGCTCCAGAGTGAAATGCTGCAATCCCAAAATCCAACCTCCACCTCGTGTGCTGGGAACACCAACAGCAGGGACTGTGCAATCCCTGGGTTTGGCCTCTGCTTCAGCCTCCTTCCCCTCTCCAGGCTGCTCTTCCCACCTCTTTCTGCTGCCCTGAGTGTCACAGGAACATCCCCTGAGCTGTGGATTTTGGGATTTCTTCTTGCTCTGTCCCACACCACAGCCAGGCAGGAAAGAAGGAGAACTTTTCCCTGCATCTCCCACTACAGCCCCAACAGGGCACAGGGAAGGGAATGCCACAGAGGCTGAGGGGTTGAGTTTAGCCTGTACCAGCTTCCCTGGCACTGCCTGCTCCTCTGGACAAGCCCCAGGCTGATGGTGAGCAGATACCTTCCCTGCTCCCTCAGCAGAAGTTCCCTGGCACAAAGGAGCTGGACTTCCATGATCCTTGTGGGTCCCTTCCAACTCAGGATATTCTATGATTCTGTGAAATTATTCCCCTTTCATCCTTGCCAGTGCACTTGGAGCAAGTTGCTGGCAGCCAGCTGAGGACAGTCATTCCTGCCCCTGCCCTGGAAGCATTATCTGCCATTCCAGGTGCTTTATCCCCATCTTTTGCCCAGAAAACAAGGACTAGGTTTTCCAGAAGTCACACAGAACTCACACGAATCTCACATGGGAGCCTCAGGATGGGGTCAAACCACAGGGCCTGAAGGGCTGTGACAGCATCCCAGAATGATTTGGGTTGGAAGGGAGCCTAAAGACCATTTAGTTCCACCCCCTGCCATGAGCAGGGACACCTTCCACCATCCCAGGTTGCTCCAAGCCTCATCCAGTCTGGCCTTGGACACTGCCAGGGATCCAGGGGCAGCCACAGCTTCTCTGTGCCAGGGCCTCAGCACCTCCACAGGACAGAATTCCCAGTTCCCAATCTCCCATCCATCCCTGCCCTCTGGCAGTGGGAAGCCATTCCCTGTGCCCTGTTCCTCCATCCCTTGTAAATTGTCTCTCTCCATCTTTCCTGTCAGCTCCCTTCAGGTACAGGAAGGTCACAATTAGGCCACCCTGAACTCTTGTGTTTTCCAGGCTGAACAATCCCAGCTCTCACAGCCTTTCCTCACAGCAGAGCTGCTCTGATCATCGTGGTGGCCTCCTCTGAACTCGCTCCAGGAGCTCCCTGTCCCTCCTGTCTGCAAGGACCACAGAGCAGGACACTATTCCAGGAGGGATCTCAGCAGAGCAGAGCAGAGCAGAATGTACCTCTAAAGATCTGCTTCTCTGCACCTGGAAACTCTTCCTGAAGAGAGAAGAGTTCCTCTTTCCCAGAGAAATGGGAACTGTGCTAGGAATGAATTCCTGCCCCGGAGGCTGCCGAGTGAACATCAATTCCACAGGAACACAAGGACAGCCTGAAAACCTGCCCAGGTGCCAAGGAAGAAACTCTCCATGGCCAGACTCACCCCTAATGACAGCATCCTGCCCACAGAAACATTCCCAAAGGGATCCAGCCCTCTGCCAGACCGGAAACCTTCACAAAATCCCCGTCTGCCAAACACCTGCAGCACATCCTTAATGCAGCTGCATCAGCCTGTAAACAGCAAATGAACAATAATTACCAGGAATATACAGAAGACATCCATGGCTGACTAAAGCTGTGATGCAAACAGGAATATCTCGAGGGGAGGATGAGCTGCCTGTAAAGTTTGAGGGGATTTGGATATTGGAATGTTAATCAGAGCTTAGAAAGCAGGATTTGAAACATGAGTGTTTGTAGCAACAGATGGATGTTTCTAAGAAAGGTTTCAGGGCTGCTTGGTCTCTAAGGAAGGGAGGTAAAATAACAGTGACAAAAAGCAGGTGAGGCATTGCCCTGGGTGCAGACAGACAGGAGTGCAACACCCATCCCAGAATCACAGCCTGCTGAAGTCAGCACTTGGAATATTGCTGGAGCAGCACTCCCAAAAGTGGCTCTTGTCACCTGTCCCAGCACAGGCTGGCAGACAAGTCAGAGCTCTTCCAGTCACTTCATCTCATGAGACAGCAGGAGATGGTTCACAGGAGGAACCAAGAGCTGTGCCAGGCCTTCAAGGAGCTAAACAAAGGAGGGCAAACCAGAGCATTTAAGGCTGGCCCTATATTTTCTTTGGTGGCAAATAAAAACCACCAGACCAGTTCTGCACAAGAGGATCAACAGATTATTTTTAACCAAAAGATGAGGCAGCCCTGGGGTGTGATTTAAAAGGTTTGGTGGTTAGAAAGGCTGAGAAATGCTGCCCTACATGACACCTTTTCCTAAAGGTAATAAAAGATCCTGCCCTAAACGTTTGTAGGGAAAACCAGGCTGCTCCACAGAATGAAAAGTGTGTTGCAACAACCCAAAAAATGCACATAGCACCACGGCAGATCCCCCAGCCCAAGGAAAAGAGCCTGCCAGTCACTGCCATGCCAGAATGCCAGTCCAGTTAGTGGTTACTGCTCCTTATCCCATTCCACACTCCTGACTCAACATTCAAACTTCTCTGCTCACAGGAAGCTGCAAGGAAAAACCCTGCAGAGATTTAGAATCTAAATGCATGTTTTTCAATTTTTTATCAGCAGAGCTTTTATTTACCATTTCCACAGGAAGTTGAAAGTGTCATGAGCCACCCCAGAAGGCAAAGCCAAAGACAAAAGTGTAATTTGATTCGTTTTCTTTCTCCAGTCTCAATTCATGACCCACATTTAAGGACTAGAAATTTAATACAGCAAGAGTAGCCTTTATAAAAGCTTCCTGGTTTTAAAGGCAACAAAACAAAGAACTAAAGACATTGTGACATCTTCCCTCCTTGATCTTGCAAATGTGCTTATCACAGGAATTATTCAGGTTGCAAGGGACCTCAAAAACCATCTTATGTCACCCCCTGCCATGGCAGGGACACCTCCCACTATCCCAGGGTGCTCTAAGCCCTGTCCAGCCTGGCCTTGGACACTTAGGGATGCAGGGGCAGCCACTTTGCTTGTGCAAAGTGGTGTCAGAAGGAACTGCAGAGTGATCTCTTCCTTAAATCCAGATGCTTGCTCGACTGTGCCCAGTTCTCTCATTTCTGCACCTCAACAGAAGCTGCACTGAGTGCACCCCTGGCACACAACAAGAGGAATTAACCCTGGAGGAGTTTTAGGGAGCAGAGCAGCCCAGCTCACACCTGGGCACGGCAGGGCAGGGTGGCAGGAGCCTGGGCAGCCACGCTCTCCCCTGGACAGCAGAGCTGGGAGGACAGCAAGGCAGGAGAGGGGATGAAGCAGCTCCCAGGGATAGCAATGATATCCCTGAAACATCCCAGGAGAGGCAGCCGGGTAGCTGGACAAGAAATGCTCAACGAGTTGGAGCACTCTGCTCTACTGATGGCAGCAGAGAGAGAATACAGTTAAGGTGGCATGGAAGAGAAGCACAGAACCCTGGAATGGTTTGGGTTGGAAGGGATTTTAAACCTCATCCAGTGCCACCCCCTGCCATGGCAGGGACACCTTCCACTGCCCCAGGCTGCTCCAAGCCCTGTCCAGCCTGGCCTTGGGCACTGCCAGGGATCCAGGGGCAGCCACAGCTGCTCTGGGCACCTGTGCCAGGGCCTCACCACCCTCACAGGGAAGAATTTCTTCCCAGTCTCCCATCCATCCCTGCCCTCTGGCACTGGGAGCCATTCCCTGTGTCCTGTCCCTCCATCCCTTGTCCCCAGTCCCTCTCCAGCTCTCCTGGAGCCCCTTCAGTCCCTTCAAGGCGCTCTGAGCTCTCCCTGGAAGCTTTTCTCCCCCAACTCTCCCAGCCTTTCCACACAGAAAAACTCCCTCAGCCCTCAGAGCATCTCCGACCCTTATCCGCCCTCTCCCAGCAGCTCCACTCCCTCCCCACGCCGCGCACCCCGGACCTGCCCACCGAAGGCACGGAATCCCCTCTCTCCCTCCTCCCTGCCGCGCCCGGGCAGCGCCCACCTGGCAGAAGCAGCGGCGCTCGGCGCCGCGGGGCAGCGCGGCC
>WBNO01019400.1:25828-52577 GCA_013400575.1 Peucedramus taeniatus
TCCCAAAGTGCCACCATCACCAAGAAGTTGGAGGCCATGAAGAAGAAGGAAGGAGGGCAGTGCACACCCAGATTGCTCCATCTTGACCCCCCTGTACCCTTAGCATAAAAATCTTAACATTCTATTTCTCTACTCAGTGATAAGCTGATCATTCTACTCTACTTTCCCTGGTTTGTAACTCTTCACATACAGTTGGTAATTTTTTCCATGGCTCAAGATCGAGGGCAGAGGGGTCTTGGGCTCTGTGCCAAACCCTCTGAGCCCCCTGCCCGGGGCTCAGCCCATCCAAAGCAGCAAGAGAGATGTCCTGGCTTCCCACAACTTCCAGTCTGTGCTCGTTCCTGGCTGTGGGTTCACTCCTCAGGCAGCACCAGCCCTGGGAAGTCAGTGTACAAAGCAGGCCTTGCAGGAGATGAACCACTGCACTTGCATCCTTTGTGCAAGGATCTGCTTGGGTTAGACCAAACTGCCAGTTTTGGAGCCTGTAAGTGTTTGTTGTCATGTTTGAGGTATTTTCCCCCATTTTTCTTTACACAAAGCAGGGGTGATATGCTGGGATTGTCTCAGCAGCACCTTTCCCTGTCACTGCAGATCCTTTGGCATCTTGTTTCTTTTGTTTCCTGATACAGCACTCAGCAGTTTAATCTTCTCCAAGATAGAATGCCAAGTACAATTATTGAGGTGAATGCATGTAATTTAGTGATTCATATTCAAAAAGAAGCCAGGCAATGTCCATAGGCCCCTTCTGGCTTTAAAGTTTAAATGGTCAGGCAGTTTATTTTTCCCATTTACAGCCCATCTCTGCTGAGAGACACCTGAGGCTCTGCATAATTGAATGGCAGCTGTAGTGTCCATCTAATCTAAAAACTATTAGTCCCTCAGAAAAAGGGATTTCCTCAGACCAACATTGCACACCACAGCACAAACCTGACTTGTAAAACCTTCTAGTAGTCTTGGTGCTGGCTTTTACCTTGTCCTGGGTATAGGAAATTTGGGTGAAACTTTTGATACGTGGTTTTTGTGCTGATTGTTGTTTTCTTTTTCCTTAGGAAGAACTAGCTACTTTCCCACCTCCAGATCAATTCCTCTTGTATCTTCTGTCTCATTTCTCCTTAAAATCTCTGTCTGCACATCAATGCAATACACTTGGCAGTTCATATCTCACTGTAAAGGGAAGAGGGTTGAGCACTTTGGAAGCAAGGGGGAATGCAAAAAAAAACTTTTCCATGATGTGAAGGGATAGAAACCCTTCACTGAAACGCTCAGAGCTTTAGAAAGATGCTGAGAGCTTTAGAAGAAACAGATTGCTTCTGAGATGCAAAAACTGAGATGCCCAGAGCTTTACAAGAAGCAGATTGTTATTGAAATTAGAGAAAAGCAGAGCTGCAAACAGTAATATTTTAAGTAAAAAATTTTTAGTTTTAAGGCAGTAAACAGGGTAGAAGGAATTGCAAAGTTTCTAGAAGGTTGTCAATTGTTTTGCCTGACTGTGAACAAGTGGAAGAAACTGCTTCCATTTTTAAAAGGTACTGTTCTGGGTAATATTACCCAAACTTGTCAGCTCACCAGTAAACCCCAAACTTCTACTCCAGGAGAAAATCTATTTTAGAACTAGCTAAAAAGTTCTATTTTAGAACTTTTTAAAAAGGAAAAGTGTGGTTTCTAATGTACTTTTCTTTCCTTTTTAATACATTGCCATTCTAAGAATAGTTGAGGCTGGTAGAAAGTGTAACATTGGTGCAGTGTATGAGAGTGGCACCAAACCCAAGTTACCAGCATTCAGTATTCATGCACTGGGTCTATGTTCTGGTTTGTGAGGCAACATCAGCCTGACTGTAGTTTGGGGCTAATATTTTTAGATGTCTGTCTGTGTTTCCTTTAACTACTAAGGTGCTTTTTTTTTTTTTTTAATCTGAGTGCAAATGAAGTCTTGGGAGAGTACTTTGCAAACAAAGGCAGAAATGGAAAAGATTTCTGAGAAAGAAAGGGGACACGTGGTGATCTGCTCCTAGAGCTGACTCAGTTTTTGATTCAGGATCATCCACCAGGACATTGCTGCACACACTGATAGAGCATCATTTTGAAATAGCCCAAGTGGACTTCCACTGTGGCAATTTTTTTTTTCTCCTTCTGTTAGTGAAATTTAATTCATCTTCCTGAAAGCTTCCATTATCTGCAGTGTGAGAAAGGAGCAGAGCTAATGTTATTGCTTCTGACACTGAACACTGCCAAAAGCAACTTATATCAGGCAGTAGTAAATTTTGGTATTGGTTATCTAATCCAGCATTGTCATGTCTAATTAGCAGATTGAACATCTCTAAGAGGTGAAGAGTTTAAAACATGCTGGAGAGTTCGGATTTGTGCATTTCTCTAGACTGACCTGTCTCAGGACAGGTGAATTCTTCTCAGAGATAAACTGGCTGCTCCAAGCCTGGCTGCACCCAGGTTGAGCACTGGCAGCCTGGTTCCAAACTGGTCCCAACCACAGCCTCTGGCAGGCAGCTCAAAGGGCTCTGCATGGTGCACAGCTTTGCTGCCTCTTTACTGCTCTAAAAGGCACCACATCCTTTCCCTATTCTCCACTTTGGATGCTCCTTATGCCTTCTAAAATTCTTCTTTTCTCCAGAAAATGTCCAAGGAGTGTAGTACCCCTCATTTTTTTTCTTTTTTTTCCACAGAAAGGAAATAATTCCCATTTCCAAATTACACCTAACATTGTCACACTTTCTCTGTGAACTTTCCAATCTCTCTGAGATTTCTGATTCAACAGAGTAATCAGAATCATTGCAACATTTATCTTTTCTTTCTATTCTTGGCTTCACCACAGCTCTTATTTTCACCAATTACTCTTTTGGCTGGGGCTGAGCTGTGATCCCAGCTAAATTATTAGTGTCACCTCCACGAAAGCAAATAATTGCCTTGCAGTCTGAAAGTGAAGCTCGAGGGCTTTAAGCACTGAACAATTTGTGTGATTACCAGCACTGGCAGCCTTGTCTGGGAGCTGCCTGCCAGACCCCCCAGGTGTCTCCCTGAGAGGCCACCTCTCCCCCCAGAGACAGAAGGGGGACAGGACAGCCAGGTTTGCAGCCACCAGCTCCTCTCCTCCTCCAGCACTGTGACCCAGGCTCTGGGCATGCTGGAGAGTGCCTCCTCCTCCTCTCCTCCTCCTCCTCCTCCTCCTCCTCTCCTCCTCCTCCTCCTCCAGGGCTGGTGGAGACAGCAGGCACTTGGCAGGACCTCTGGAGACATGGAGAGAGGAGCTGATGCTGGAGCAGGTTTGTTGGCAGGACCTGTGACCCCATGAGGAAGCTGTGCTGGAGCAGCCCATCCCTGAAGGACTGTGTGTCACCCTGATTTTCTCAAGTTTTACCAAGCCTTCTGATCTTTGCATTTTTGCACAGAACTTTCCCACAAACCTAATGTAAATAAGTTATTGTTTTCATTCCTTTATGGGGGATGAGCAACCTGATGGACAGTTGGGTTGCCCAGTGACATTGAGGAGGTGGCACTGTCACCCTCCAATGGCACTGGCATTTCAGAAACTTATAAATATGGAGTCAGATGTTTTAATGGAGAGATTTTTAGTTTGCTTTGAACAGAACTGCCCATGTTGTGTTGTGTGTCACCCCACAGTGACAATTGCACTCTGTGGAATGGGATCAGTGCTGGAGCAGTTCATGGAATGCAGCCATGGGAAACACACTGGAAAAGTTGGTGGAGGACTTTAGGACTTTATCCTGTGGGAGGTTCCCACTCTGGAGCAGGGGAGGAGTGTGAGGAGTGCTCCCCAGGGGCAGAAAGGAGGTGCAGAAGCAGCATGAACTGACCACAGCTCTCATTCCCCATCATCCTGCACTGCTGGGGGCAGGGACAAGGCAGAGAAATTGGGAGTAAAGTTACCCTGGGCAAGAAGAGAGGTGGGGGGGACATGTTTGTAAGACTTGTTTTACTGATTATTATTTAGCTGTGATGTGATTGTAATAAATGAAACTGATTTCCACAAGTTTAGTCTGCTTTGCCCATGCCAGTGAGTGCTGAGTGATCTCTCCCTGTGCTTATCTCACCCCATGAACCTTTCATTATATTTTCCCTCCCGTGTCCAGCTGAGAATGGAGAATGACAGAGTGAATTTGGTGGTACCAGGGTCTGCCCACCACACTAAAGGAACACAATCACGTGGCTATTTGGAGCCTTTATAGTTTTTTTGTAGATTTGCAAACACTTTGAATGTCCAACTATATTGTGTCCGGCACATAAATTTGCACATTATTCTGCTGACATGCTTGAAAGACTGTTCCAGGTCTTCATGGTCTTTTGTTGTGGAAGGAGCCAATTATTCTAGTTAGCATATGTTCCTAAAATAGTTGAATAAATAGTTTATAATTCCATTTTTAGCTCATGAAATGACCATGATTTTATATGGAACCATATCAAAGTTGTTATTTGTGGTGGGTAGGAATGGCCTATTACTGGAAATTAATTCCAGGAAAGTGCATCAGGAGAAGGATGACAATCCTTGTAGTTCAGTGAATTCCATGTGGACAGGTAAATTTCATTTATGGAACAGTCTTAGCAGCTTAGGAGAGTGTTTTAGCATGCCAATCCTGCTAGACAGGCTGAAGAAGAAAATGTTGCCAGGGTCATTCTTCAGTGTGTACATTTTCCAAGGAAGGTTTCACTCTTAGTTAATGCAGTCCTTCTTTATCATTCTGTAGTTAAAGATACTATCTAAGAGTTAAATTAGTTATGAAAATTAATATTGATTGTTGTTCTTAATGCAATAACAGCAGAGAATTACATAGAAAAAGGAAATGGTTCTGACCTTCACATACTGGAAAAACAGAGTTTAAATGAAAACTCCCATATTTTTTGTTTAAAAGGCTTACAGATAAGCAGATGAGAAACCAAGCCATTTGAAGAACACTTTCACATTGAAAGTGAAGTCAAAGATTTTTTTCATAAACTTTATGCTTTGGCTATCTCTAGTTTAAGCTTAGTCTTGATAAGTTTGCACATTTCAGTGGAAAAAAGGTTTGTTTGCATTATGTGAAGATGCCCTTTGCTGCTTCTTCATGGCTTAGGTTCTCAGAAGAAACAAAATGTCTTTATTGTCTTTAAAATGTCTTTAATGTCTTTTCCTAATAGACAGGGGGAGAGCTATGTCTTACCCTGCTCCTCATGTGTCAAAGCACTTGATTTGTAACTGTGTGTTCTAAAACCACATACATTTAGTATTTAACTCAATGAAGTGCCTTTGTGACTGAAGTTTTTGATAGGATTTGTGTCCCTGTTCTGTTATTCCAGTGACTTTCTCCTCAGAAAACTTTCATTGCTGATTTGTTGTCCCTTGTTAGATTTGCAGAAGCTGCACTTCATAGGCTGCCACTGCAATGATGTGGCAGGGGGGGTTGGAGGTCAAGCCCTACTCCTACAAAGACCTGTATTTTCACAGGTGAAAAACCCTTCTAGTTCAGGTGCTTTTGATGATATGTCGAGATAAAATGACCTTGGGTTGTCTCTCTCAGCCAGCCACCTTTAAGCTGATCATGCTCCATCTGCCTCCTTAACTCCAAGAAAACTGCTTTTTTTTTCCTTCAGGTTGTTGTGGGTTCTCTAGCTATAGACACCAGGGTTATCTTTTCTTATGGCAATTCCCCTCCCTATCCAGGTGTTGCTCTCATATCAGAAGTTCCATCTGGAATCTGCTGGGTGTCACAAAGCCCAGCCTCAGCCTGCCACCTGGGCATCAGGTGCTTTTTGCTGTATCCCATACAATGACCTGATTTAGTACCCCCTATGTCTCGCAGCTCACATTTTCCTCAACATTGCAATTTCCAATTTGATTGGCATTTCTCTGGTGAGCTGAATCTCCTTTACAGCACTCACATAGGACTCTAAATGGAGATTAATATAATGAGTACCTATAAAGCCAATTTATATCATCTTAGTGCCTGTAAGGTAAACAAAAATCTAGACTAATATTTCCATGTCTTCATTTCAGTCTCAGGTTAAAGTTTTATCAGGGAGGAAGAGAGGGAAAGGTGTCTCCTTCTGTTTTAGCAAGTTTTTAGTGACTGCATAGGAGTGAAAAAACTCTATAAACTGTATAAACTGCTCGAGTTAAGGGAGTGATTGGTAAATACATCTTCCAGAAGCTAGAGGGCACAGGAGCCACAGAAAGCCTCTGCTATAACTCAGTTACCAGGAGGTGTGAGTGAGCCAGAGTAACTTTTGCTTCTTTTCACATAAAATGGCTCTTGCTACTCAAATTCAAACAGATTTTTTTTCTCTTTCTGAAGAGAAGTGACTGAAAATCAGAATTGTCTTTCTGGATTTTTATCAGTTTTGCTGATGGTCTAAAGGAAAATCAATTCTTCATATTGCTATTGATATAAATGAGGTTGCAAATATGTGCTTCCCATTTTTAATCCAGATTAGTTCAGTAATAGTATAGTTTTCTGCAGGAGCTCCTTTGCTAACCATTGACAGAGAACTGCTGAAAACTGTTTTAATGGGAAAGGTCAAAGGTAAGTTCGTGGGCAGAGGAGTGTTGCTATCAAGCCATGAGAGCACAGATTTCAGATTTTCACTTGTCTAGCTGGTCTGGTAGAAGTATTTGAGAACTTTTCCTCACCCTTACAGAGAATTTCTGTGATAGTCTTGGTGTATTTCATGTTACAAGCCACGTGTCTAACCAGTGTAATACCTGTGTGAGAAGGACATTGGGAAACTTTTTGGAGCAGACCAGTCCTTATTTTGTTTGCATTTTGAAATGAAGTTCACAGACCTTACCCTAAGTGTGTAAGTGGAACAGAATATCCTGACCTGCTCTTTGGAAGACTCTCCCAAATTCCAGTGTGTTTTGTTTTCAGTTCCAAGTAAACCAGTGAGAGAAGAGAACTTTTCCAGTCTGCAAAGGATTTAAGATGTATGTATGGATTAATTTATGCTGCATTTCTCAGGGCAGTTGGCTTTCTCTCTTAAGCAGAAAATCAGAGGTACTGCAAGTTTGTAGGACGCCTGCATTAGAGAAAGGATTCCCTCCAGCTTTTGGGAATTCTACATTTTCCACAGGCTTTATGTCTAGAGTCAGCTGGGTGCTGAAACAAGGGATGATATTCTAGTAAACAAAACAGCACTGGTGAAGTAATGAAGCTGCTGAATTATTCATTGGTCCTGAATGATGCAGAGAGAGTTTTCATAGTGACCAGCCCTGAAGATGAGAGGCCTGTGCTATGCACCTGGCCTGTTTTCTCAGGTGAGCTTCTGCAAAAATTCATGTCTTTGCATAAAAGGACTGGAACAACCATGTTTGGTATCTGTCAGCCAAACTCATCTTGAATTTATCACTCATCTTGGAATAGTCAATCTAATTCCAAAAAAGCCCCACTTAAGTGCAGGCTCTAGTGCCATGGACATAACACTGAGCATGTTCAAGCACTTTGCTACAAAGCAATGGACTTGTACACATTTTTAAAGGCAGCACATCTTCAAAGAGAAGCACATCTTCAAGCTCGTTGGCTGAAATCTGAAGATGCCTCACAGTAAATGTATCACATAGCTACAAGAGTACAGAATACATCAGCCAGGGTCCAAAAAACCACTGTGTACCAGCAACACAAGTTTAGCCCATGAAGCATTTTCCCAGCTGGCCTTTGGAAGCTGAGTAACAGCACAGCCTCATCCCAAAGCAGGTGTCTGGAGGTACATTTCTCCCACTGCTGTCATGGTTTAAGAATGACCAGGGATGAGTTAATGTGAGTAGGAAATTTAAAGAAGGGTGTCCAGCATGGGCAGAGAAGCTGGAGTGGAGAAAATTATGGTGGTGAGGCCAACTGTGTCTATAAAACTGAACTGGTCTTTCCAACAAAAAATATCTGGAGGTTTAGTTTCAGATGGTGCTGAGAGGGAGTGTCTGCTGAAGCCTGCCAATAGTGATGGTGAGTGAAGCAGTGTTTCACTTACAGCTCTGGAGGGAAGATTACACTGGGGGTGGGGGAAGGAAGAAACCCCTCTGTAGAATGAATTTACAATCCAAACCTCCCACCTTCCCAAAAGCAAATTAGTTTTCCAAAACCCCACTGTAAACTTTGGTGGAAGCAATAAAATGTGCAGCATTAGGTCATGGTAGTCTGGTTGCTGGTATCCACTCGTGGCAGAGAAGCACTGGCAAGGAGAATCATGCTGTCACTTCAGATTTGTGCTGGGCTTGAGCAGGGTAGTGATGATAGGTGCTATGAGAAAATCTGAGAGCAAAACAGTGGGCAATACCACAGGGTTTGAGAAACACGAGTTATAAAATGCTGTTTATTGGGTGCCATCTGTACTGTCTGCTCAGTGAGACAGAACCCTGCAGAAAAAAAAAAAAAAAAAAAAAAACAAAGGAAAAAAGAAAAAAAAGAGTATTAACATATAAGCAGGGCAGCATTTTGGATGGGGCAATAATGGTCCAAGGAAAAGCTGGTGCACTCGAGCTTTCCCTAAGTGACTTTGCATCTAATATAATGTATTTTTAACATTATATTAACATAAAATCCTAGTATATAGTAATACACAGAATAATTTAACTCAGCTGATGTCCCTTTTTAGATGTCTCGCTTCTGATGGTGGTTACTACTAAGAGCTGTCATAGCTGTCATACTAGTTGAAATTTATCAAGAACAAGGTGCAGAGTTTGCTTCATCATCAAGTGTCATAGAATAACTTTTCTTTTTCAACCTGTAATGTTTTAAAAAAATAGAATTTAAATTTTTTTACAACATTTTTCTTCTTCATTAAAGATGAAGTACAGCTTATTAGGATGTCTTGTAATCTTAGAGTAAAATGTAGCAATTATTATTAAGCAAAAATTAATCTGATTCATTACTGTAAGGATCCAAAAAGTTATTTGTTTTGCTACTGCATATCAAAGAATAGAGCTGTTGGAGAATGGGACTCTGCTCAAAGGCATTTTTTTTTCCTGATAGTAATTTGTGGGAGACTGAGACATGGCTTGTCCTAACAGTGCAGATTGAAATTTAATACAATATTATCAACTTTGTGCAGTGTAAAGCAGTCTTTGCCTTTCCTATAGCAGGTGTGCACCCCACCTTTGACAATTCCATTTGGTGAGACTGTGTTGCTAGACAGAGGCATGGAAAACTTTTAGTGTTGTTCCCCTGAAATTGTACATCTTTATGTGCTGCCACTGTCAGAGGCCTCCCCGCTCCTGTCTGGTGACTGGGGCTGTCTACTGGGTTTGGCACTTTATTCTCTGTACTTGATTGTAGGAGATCATAATTTATAGGCAGCAAGGAAAGTAATGGGAAACCATTCACTCTAAAAAGTTAAATACTTGTGATTTCTCCTGCACGACAGACTTGCAATTTTTGACTTGATTTTTTTGTGCTATCTTTGCCTATAGGGCTGAAATAGGATGATGTTCAGTTCCTGCTTCTCTGAACTTTTGACACTCTCTCTGGCTGTTTTCTGTATGTTATTCCCCATCCAGTCCAGATGTTTCTGCACATGAGCCACCCAGCCATTCAGCTTGTTTTTTTTGGAAGGCAAAGCCTTGATTTTGTCCTGTGATGGAGGACAGCATTAGAATGTGGAGAGTACCCATTTTTTGTGGAAGGACTCCAGGGCTTTTGCATTCTTGCATGATTGGATGTGGTTACTGCCCAAGCTGCTTCGAAGCTGGCTGTGGCAGAGGTTGTGTGATTTCTGTAGTGTTTCTTTAGCCTGCTTTGGGTGTCCTGCTCTGTGTGCCTGAGACTGGAATTTGAGCTCCTGGAAATCCCACAGGAATGGTCCTTGGGATCACTGGCCCTCTTCTCTGCCTGCGCTTGACTGATGCTGCTGCAGCCTGCACTCCCAAGGGACCTTGATGATTTCAGCCCAAATTTGGATCTTTCCCTCCCTTGAAGCATATGTTGACTTGTAGTATTTCCAAAAAAAGGTTATGTGAAAAGCTGGTTGATCACTCTGCAGGCCAGATTCCTAAACCAGCTCTGCACCGAGCGCGTCTTCCTGGGATGACGGAGCCTGGCTGAGTGCTGCAGCCAGAAACAAGACAAGATTTTGAAGGACTATTTCTCAGAAAAGCTGACTTTGGGCTATCTTGGCAAGATACTGATTAAACTTCTTGTTTTGGGCCACAGTGCCTGTATGGGTGGGAAGGGTGTGTGGAAACCTGGCCTTCCTCACAGAGCTCTCGGCCTGGGTTAGGCTGTCTGGGACATGAAAAGCTGGGTTTCCTCTGACTTCCCCTACGGCTTGTACAACACATTTTACATCACTGCATTGCTGGAATGAATCCACGAGGGAGGCAGAAGAGGAGAAAGGAAGTTCATGTTTTCTAGACAGAAGATTAAGAACCAACTTGAGTGGTTGTGTGGGGGCTTTGGTGTGGGCCTGAGTGTGGACACTGCCCAGTCACTGCTGGGGCCAACACGGAGAGAAGGCTGAGCAGAGACTGAGAGCACAACAAAGCAAGGATGGGAAAAAAGCAAAAGGAGAAAAGATAAACTGGGAAAGGGCTCAAATCCAAACCTTAAATTCAAAGAGGGAAGATTATTCTGTTTCTCCCCCTTTCGAGTTTTTGGGAGGCCAGTTTTGACTACAAGGTGTATGGAGGAAGAAATGTGCCCTAATCTTAAGAATTTGGGATGCCATTTAACCTGCAGGCAGATGAACACCACACAGTCACTCATGCCCTCTCCCCCCACCACCAGTGGGATGGGGGAGACAACTAGAAAAAAAAAGTGAAATTTGTGTTTGAGATTAAAGCACGTCTGTAGGAGAGAAATGGAAGGGGAAATAACAGCAATAATAATGATGATAATAGAATTAAAACATACAAAACAAGTGATGCAGGATGCAACCACACCCAGTAGCCAGGAAAAGAGAAGAATGTTGGTGCTACCATTAGGAGTGTTAAGGAACACTGGTATCAATGCCAGTGCTCACTGAACAGTTTGAGCCCTTACAATGAGAATAATTAATACCAGTTTCCTGAGAAGGTGGTGGAATTTGCCAAGCATCCAAAAAACAACCAGACCATTTTCAAGTTCTGATTATTTCCTGATGAACTGCTTGACCCCAAGGGCCTATAGCAGCCATGAGTCTGCCTTTGCAAAGCCCCTTAGAATGGATCCATTCAAATGCAGACATAATTACACCTCTCCTCACAATATTATATTTCAAATATCCTCCCAGTAATCAGAATTTCTGCAGTGTGTGAGGAGTGAAGAGCCCCTTTATCCTTCCAGCAGAAAGCATATGAACTGCTATGAGCTAAAGAAGGTTAATAATGGGAAAGGCTAATAGAAAAGGCTTTGAGGCATCATCATAGTCACAAAAAAGGCATGAGGAAATCTGAGAGGCAGGGACAATGCTGCCCCTTTAGCAGAAAATGCCCTGATGGAGCGTGAGTGAGAGCAAGAATCCTCTGCCTCCCCTGCAGAAAATCACAGCTATGGAGGGGTTGTTGCATATTTCAGTTTGTTCCCATGGTTTTAATCTTCTAACTTACTCTAATTATTCCTATTCAAGGCTGATTTATGTTTGGCAACTTTATGTTAGAAGGAGTTCCCTTTAACAGAACAGCTTGCAGGCAGGATGGGGGGAATATGATGTGTTCAGATGCAGTGTGAGGCAGTTACTTGGCCAAGAAAATCTCTCTGACACTGCCTGTGCAGACAGATTTTTCCTTATTTGCAGTAGTTTTTCTGTCTCCCCTTGATGAAGAGCAGCAATGTTGACCTCATAAGGGATTCCAGTTTGTTTCCCAGGGTTTTTAGGTACTCATGCATAGATTTTTTTAACAGCTGTATGTTTTTTGCATGAGCAGTACCTAACACAACAGTAAATCCATAGGAAGTTTCCACCAGCTGTGTTATGCTTCAGCATTCTGCTTTCCAGAATGGAGAACAAGTTTTTATCAGCTGGTCTCGGCACCCTCACAGTGAGGGTACTTTGCAGGAGGGAGTGGGACACACCTGACAGCTGTAACCTGAAAATCTGAAAAATTCCAACCTGTCAGAGGTACTAAGTGTCTACAAGTTGTATCAAAATCGATTTCCTACTAGGGGAAAAAAGAAATTAGCTGCTCTTGGTTATTATTCTTTTTTTCAGGAGCTGCCTGTCATCTGGAAATGAGCTTAGAAGGGAGCAGGGGAGCCATAGTGGGTGTAATATGGCACATGGCAAGGAGCTAGAACTGAGAGTTTAATAAACAGCATGGAAATCTGTGGGAAAGCAACCTGTGCTGCCTGTACAGAGACATGGACTTTGCAGTTTCTCCTCAGTGGGAGCAGGTGTCAGCTGGGGGGTGACCATTTCTCCAGAAAAAAAGCCACCTGTAGTAGTGACTTTATCATGAAAATGAGACCACAGAGCAAAGAAGGGGCTGAGCTGGAAGGGGGGCCTGGAGTCATGGCCAGCCTCCCCCAAAAGCATTTCTGTGAGCTGCAGAAGGTGACTGATGTCACCTACACACAAAGATACACCAGCAGCTTGGAAATTGTATTTAAAATGGAGGAGTCAGTGAGCTCTACACTCATGAGCATTACTTCAAGAAAATTTACTGAAATGGTCTCCAAAGTCTGTGCACTGTAACCATAAACAGCAAACAAAATGTGCTGGTTTGACTGAAAACCTGTAATTTGTTAGATTAGCAGTTTGCAGAGAGAGAATTTAGCATTAAGTGAGGGTTGCTAACTGAAAAAAAAAAAAGAGAAAGAGATATTGATTTGTCTAATTATATGCAGGGTTTGTTTAAAGTGGAGATTAGTCTGCTTTAAAAAAATAGTTGTATTAAATAAATGTATTTCGTGCTCAGTGCACTTATTGTTGGAAGCATGGGATTCCCACATGTGGTATTGTTTATTTGATTTTAAAGTGTACAGAAAGAAATGCATTTTTGATACCAGGTTATCTTATCTTTGAAAAAGTATAGGTGACCCCAGGTTATGTCTAAGGTGCTATCAAAGCAGCATTTGACTTAATGAAGGAGATTTTACATGCCCCATGGTCCCTGGTGTTTCAGAGAAGAGTAACAAGGGTGTTTGATGGTTTCTCTGTGGAAAGTGTCCTGGATCTGCTTGACAAACAGAGTGAGATGGAGCCACATCTTTGTAGAAGCCATTCAGGGGTGGTTTCCTTGTCCCACTTGGTCTCCACGAATCCTGGGGAATGAAGTGTGGCAAATGACAAATTCCTGCTGGATTTTTTCCTCTCTATTTTCATTAACTTCTGAATAGATATTATTTTAATTAAAATAATCTTGACAGCACCTACGAAAAAGCTGTGGGGGTTGTAACAGCAATTAAGTGTGTTGTCAAAGATGATAAGCAGCCTGGTATCACAGGAAGGAAATGAACACTCTGACCAATAATGGAACAGTAATCTTAATCCAGTGCTTTTTGCCTCTTAGGAACTCTTTAAAATGGATGGATTTTGGAGACCAGGCAATTTTAGAACAAGACAGTTAAGCAATCAGTGCCATAAAACATCTCCATTTTAAAAGTCAATGTCATACTGGTGTAATAGTGGCTGATGGCCAGCCAGCAAGAGATGTGATGTTAATTAGACATTAACAGTGCAAAGCCTTGGTGATTTTCCTGTATTTTGGCTATCAGAATGATTGGGAATTGTATTCAACATCAGGTGGTGGAACTTAACAGTGATCTGCATCAGTGTCTGGGCTCTCCACTGCAGAGAGAGGCATGGGAATGCTGGCAGCCTTTCTCTGCTCTGAGGAACATAAGGTTTGAGAGCCTTCCTTTCTAGGCTGTGTCACTACAAGTCTTTTATTACTTAGGAGCTGCTCTAAGCACATAATTTACAGGTCTTTTGGTAAATTGCAAACTAATTAAATTACAGTGTTTTGCTAAATTATAATTTATAATTTTGCTAAATTATAGTGTTTTGCTCATCTTAAAAGCACCATTCATCCTCCAGGTGGCTGGCATCACACTGGGGCAAACAGAACTAAAATCAAAGGCTCTGTGCTGGCCCAGGTAGGGAGGCACTGCCCTCTGCCCAGGAGGTGCAGGTGGAGCTGCTGTTGGTGCAAGGGCTGGATTGCTTTGCCCAGCACAATCACAGGGGGCTGGAGAGAAAGGCTGCCCAGGAAGGAGCAAGCTGAAAAAACAGCCAGAGTTTTACCATGGAGAGGATGGCAGGGGATTGAACTAAAGGCTGGAGTCAGGTGGAATCTTGGAAGAAGAGGACCAGGAACAGTCCATCTGTAGGTGCCAGAGTAGATATGGGCAGGCTTGTAGGAAATGGAATGGATGGAGCTGTGCTTATTCATAAAGTCTGAGGTAAAAATGAGGATGAAGAAAGTTTGTGGTTTCCTGGGCACCCCTGTGGCACTTCCTGAGGCAGATGCTTCTCTACATGTCACGAGTGAAGGATTTCCAAGTATCCCGTAGGAAAGGAGTAGATGGAGAAATTCAACTCCTGTGTCAACAAGAAAAGGGCTGACAAGTTTAATAGGGACAATCCTGCCTAGTCCTTACCCTGCCTTCCCAGATGTAATCCAAGCAGAACTGCTCCTTGGCATTTAGGGCTCGTTTTGCCCCTCTTCTGCACTCCTGTGCTCCAGCTTGTGCTCCTCTCCTTCACATTTTCTTGTCCCACTCTCAGCAAACATGAGAATTCAAGAATGGACTGATTACATGTCATGTTCCTGGTTAGAGAAACCTGCACTGTAACGTGCCTGAGATGTTTCAAAGGGAAACACTTCCTTGTCCTGCTGAAGATTTAGTAGCACAATGTCATTTCTAGTAATGTGTGGGCAGCAATCTACAATGTGCACCCTAGCATCTACACAGGGGTTTTTTAAACTCCCTTTTTCATCCCTGAAACTAAAACAAATCTCTACAATGAAAGCTGCATCTCAGAAGAGCTGTGATTTGAGGAAGAAGATAATAAGTAGCAAGATACTTAAGAAAGAGCTTATTTCTTGTTTGCTTTGCAGTGTGAAAAGACTGGATCCTGCTGCTCCAGAGACTAATTCAAAATGTAGTGTGAGAACATTCCTACCCCAAGGACATTTCCACTGGAAGGGAACGTAAAGAATCCAAGGAAAAAAGCAACATGTAAGTTAAGAACCAGGGAACAAGGGGACAACAAGTACTTCTTTTCTTCTCTGTTAAAATATGTGGTGTTTGTTCCTTGCAACTCTCCAACTTCCATTTCTCTCATGTCCTCTAGTGCATGTGGAAAAAAAGCCTTCAGGCTTTGACCTGAGGGATGATGACAGCCAGGACCAACTCACTTCTTGGACTAAATCAGGAGGGAGATCTCTGCAGCTTTAGGAGCTGTGTGGAAGGTAGCCCAGCAGGCTGCAGTGGCTGGAGATGCCCTAAGAGTGAGGCTGGGCAGGACCTGGAGCAGGGACTCAGAGCTGCAAAGAGGAGCAGAAATCAGGGCATGATGGAGAAGGGCAGAGATGGAGCACGCCAGGGGAGGGTGGATGAGAGCAGAATAGCAGCCACTGTGAAAGGCACAAAGGATGAGGAAGTTGGAGCTGAGAGGAGAAGGCAGCAAGGACAAAAGTTCATCCTCTTCAGTGATGACAGAGTTTTGGGGAATTGAACTGAAAACTTCCCTTCCAAGGGAAGTCTCAGATCTGGAGAGCTCCACGGATCAGTAATGATGTACACTGAGTTTCAGAGTCAGCTTCCAGGCTGAATGAACAGGGGAAATGGCCATGCTTTCTTACTGATAGAATAGGAGCAAAAATTAAGTGCAATAGAAGCCAAACATAATTTCCAAAGTATTTTCCTACTTTACAAAGCCAGAAATTTAGAAGGTTTATTTTTGTAAGACAGCAACAGGCAACATATGAAGTACTTCTAAGGAAACACCTGTGTTGTGTAAAACCAGTAACATACCAGACATAACATGGGTGGCAAACCAAACTTTCAGTGCCCTGCATAATATCATTAAATTTTTTTACTAAAAATATTTAATTAAAAAATATCAGCCTACATTTGTTGAAACTGTGTTGGTGTCCCACCACTGACAACAATTCTCTTTTAAAAGGAAAGGTTTTTACAACTTTCTTCCAGTAAACCACATCTGGATTTTTAACTTAATTGAAAGTTTTTAATGTGTTTTTATATCAGACTGTATTTGTAATGGAATTGTTATTTATCTCCAGATTTATCCAGCTCCTCTTATTGGGACTATCTTTCATTTATCAGGGTCTTTAATTACATTCCTCTACTAGCTGACCACTACAAAAATTGAAATCCTCACCACAAATCTGTAAAAATGTTTCCACTTGCACTGGGAGACAAAAATAGAATAATTCCATGTCTTTTTGGACGGATGCCTAGCTGAAACTATGCAGGGTTTGAGTGACAAGAGGATGTAGTCTTTGCTGAGAGCACTTTCTTTAAGGTCCTTTTTAGTCTTCAGGAACATTTAAGTAGATGAATGAAGAGAGGATTTACGCTAGTTTCCCTTCATTTTTGTTAACTCTGCCTGCTTTTTTTTGTAACTTTTGTCTCCTGCAACAAAATCTTTTCAGCTCTTCGGGCTTGCTGAATATATAATCACAAGCTGGTAAGTAGGAACTTGGGAGAGTTTGGGGTTGAAATGGCACTCTATTCTTTTGTGTACAGCTGTGGTAGAGAAATAAAACCCCTTTGTGCAGATAAGGAAAAGCAGAATTATTGAAATGCTCAGTATTTGCCAGGGTTATAACTGTAAAGTGTAGTCTTTCAGTGGTGAATAAATGCAGTTAACACATAGCTCAGCCTGTGAATGCAGTGGAGGGACTTTACTGGAGTAAGTTGGGAATTATTTTGCATCTGAGTGAGCTCTCCTCTCTGTGCTGCACTACACGTTATCCATTTCCTGGGGAATGTGGATGGGAGCTGACAAAGCACAGCAGGTAATTGGCTGCTTCAGCTGGAAAAGCAGAAAAAGGATATTTGTTGGTATATACAGCAAGAAAATGAGGACAAATGGTAGTGGCTGTTGGGTGATAATATCTGTCCATAGTCTTCTGAGGTGTCTGTGAGATTAAATGCATACAGGCACTTTGCAAGGGTGATGAGTGTGTTAAATGTGAAGTTTAAGCAGTTGAGCAACTTTTTCTGTCCATGCATTTTGGACTGGAACTTTCATACACTTTGAATGTAAGAAAGGAGGTGATTATGTGTGTGATAACCCAGCTTTTTTATGAATGATTTCTGTTGCTGTTCAGGGCTTGTGTTTCTGTATCTCAGAATACCTTTTTGTGTTGCTACTTTATTTTGAACCATACCTTCATTTTATGTGAACTGTCTTATCTGATGTCTGTGGAAAGCAAACATATCTCAGCCTTCAGGAACTTTTTTCCGTATTTCTAAACCTGGCACACACTGAGACAAATATTTCCTCTTGGAAAGGGAAAACTATTACTGGGTTAGGTGCTTTTTCTCAGTTGCACATGTGGCAGTTTCTACAGACAGACTGAAAAAAGGCTGTAATTATATATCTATGTTTTTTTGTTTAAAGTGGTTTACGTCCAGGTAGGGCGGGGAAATGTGTTGGCAGTGAAAAGACAGATGTAGCCAGGTTCCTCCTGAAACAGGGCCATTTTCATGGAAACCTTTTTTGTTCCCTGCTTTTTCTCTCCTTCCTCTCTTTAAATGAAGCAGCCTTAAAGTCAAAGCTGATAGATATTAGAATAATGTAAATTCGAATTTTATTTTCATAATATTGTGTAAAAACCCCCACCTATCTGGGGTTTGATATTCCAGAAACCTATGCCTATGGATAAATATGTATGATGGATCTCACTGGAGCTGATTGACACAAGAATATAATATTTGCTTCAAAAATGTTTGCAGTTTTACGTTGCAGGATTCCAGTCCTTGGACTGTTGGATTTTAATCTATTTCCTGAAAATCTCACCAAGAACAATGTACACTGTGTTGGATGCTGAAATTGTGCTGCATATGTAGAAATAGACAAAAATGAAATATTTTATGGGTTTGGTAGGTCTACATGGCTGTAGGTAGGGAGAATACTTGGAAGACTGAAAAATAGATGACGCATTTTTAGCATTTTACTGTCACAAACAAAGGTTTGCTTCCTCCCCTTTGGTAAAGAGGAAATCCAAGTGTTTCTTTGTTTCTTTTATACACCCTTGTACTCTCTGAGGTGGCTTTAAATTTTCATCAGTGTCATATGAGGTAAAATGTGTATTAAAGCATTAAGGAAAATGGGGTCAAGACCTGTGCTGTCTAATAAAAGAAATTAGTATTTTTTGGCAGTCATCCTTTGGCCTGTGTGATTTTTTTCCAAAGGGCACTGACACTGCTCCTGGTTTCTTTAGGACTGCCATTCTGTGTGTGGACATGTTTTTCACCCATTGACCTTTTTTATTTGTTTTCTTGAATGCCAAATATTTAATGTGTCATTTCTGGCAGAAAGTTCTGGTGATCAAAGAGGAATCAAAATAGGCTTGAAGCAGGTTGCTGGAAAGGCACACATGGGATGGCACAGGCATGGAAAGCTTTTTTTTTTTCCTGCAGGAGTTGAGTACCAGTCCTCATACCTACTTAATTAACACAGGAGGAAACACATATTTTCCTGAGTGTGGAAAGCAAATGTGGCCACAGAGTGCAAGGTTTACTACCAGGATAAGCAGCTGGAGTGGCATGAGGGACTGCCTGCCAAACTTTTTTTTGCCTCCTGTGTACCTGGCCCAATTAACTCCATTCTTCATTCTTCAGTCATCTCCCCAGGTAGCTACCTGCTCTTCATGGGCCATAAAACACATGGCACTGCTCCATATGGAAATGTTTTGGGGTGTAGGGGGTGTCTTAGCCCTTTGTAGGGGTCTCTGAGAGTGTCAGAGGCAGCAAAAAAAAGAAATTTAGAGGATGCACCTGTCCAAAAAAAAATTCAGAGGATGCACCTGTGCCCACTTCTTGAATGCTGGAAGAGTCTCTTTGGGTAATGGAGGTCATGGGATGGAAGCTGGATTAGTTTGGGAGAGCTGCACAGAGGACCCAGTGGAGAAACTTCAGCTGAGCACAAAGGGAAGGACTTCAGCTGGGATTAGACACCCCTGTTCTTATCTCTTAAACAAGATTTCTTCTTTGCTTCTGCCTGCCTGCCTCCCTCCCAAGTGGGGATCAACCACAACTTTTCCAATTGGGCTTGTAGATGGATTGTGCTTGGTTACAAGTCCAGCAGCTGAGTTCTTTCCCTGCCATGGCCCCTGTGCTTCCTGGGCTCCAACCCTCCATCTGCAGAGGCCCACAGGGTGGGAGGTGGCAGGGGGCAGATGGTCTGGTGAAAGACATTCATCCCACAGACTTCAGATCCCAAAGAAAAAGCCCTAGGAAGGCCTGAACTTCTGCAGGTGAAGCTCTGCAGGGAGGGAACCTGGTGCTGTGATCCTGGCAGAAGGCAAGAGATCCACAGCTTTTGGGTAGGCTCGTGCTTGAAAACATTTTAGCAGGCTTGTGACCTTTAAAAGAGATTAGAGCTAGCTATTAGATCATTTATACCTCCAATGTTCTTAGAGTGTGTGTTCTGTATTATCTATATCTATATCTATATCTATATAGAATGCAAGTGGTATTTCACAGAAATTGTTTAGAGCCAAGGAATGTATTTGATTACCTATAAACTATTGCTTGGGGTCTTCCAATCCCAATGTGCTCAATCTCAGATATTATCCAGAGCCTCAGAATCAAAACTATTGATTGAAACTGGAGTAGATCACTGGGACTCTGCAAAAATTTAGGACTGAGCCAAACTTCTCAGATCTTGCCCTCCTTTGCATATTTCTGAGTATCCTTGAAATCCAGTTGCTCTCATGAGGACTGAGAACTGGAGAGATGGATTTCTCACTCATGTTTTTCTGGGGAAGTTGAGACATACTGGGAAACACACCTGCTCTGTGCCACTCTCAGTCATCTAGGAAATTTGGAACATTTTGTGAATTTAAGCCTGCCCAGCTCTCCTGTCATGCAGGAAAAACCTGTGGAATCACATTTACTTCTCAAACATGCTTATTTTTGCACCTTCATCCTCAGTTGGCTCAAGGGACAAAAATCTTGTTTTGGTGGTCCTGAGATCTGTCACATGCAGCTTCACATGAAAAATTCTGATATCAGAATTCCAACATATCAAAATTGCAATAATTCAGAGTTACTGAGATTTTTTTTTTTTTTTAATCTAAGAGATACCTGGGAAAAGCTACTTCTAGAGAAGTGATGCTGTTTTGATACCCTCACATCCCCAGACTCTGCACCCTGGCATAGTCCCAGTGTACTCAGTAGAGCCACATTAATTTGTGTCTGGCCAGGAAAAGCCCTCATAATTTTCAGTAAGTCACATCTACATGAAATAATAATAAAATCTGTGAACTTGTATCATACAAGCATGCCTGGAGAGGGATGAGATTAAAACCAGAGGCACTGGTATCTGCCAGATTAATTTAGTGACTTCTCTCTGCAACCCCCAACTCGCTGACATCTAGAATTGTTTGGGAAACCCAAAATGGTGGTGGGTCACTAAGAGTTCTGATGCTTTTTGTGTTCTTGGTTAGGAAGGAGTTAAAACCAGTTCTGGAAGTGAGTTGAAATGTTCAGAGCAAGAGTTTTCCAGAGGAGGCTGTGCTGACTGAGCGTGGACTTTGCGCTTTCCGCTGCTCTGCTCTCTTAAATTGTGGAAGCTGTAACAAACCCACTGGCTGTGGGGGCTCTCAGGGAATTGCTCACAACAAAGTAATTTGGTATTGGCCTGGCTCAAGCACTCTCAAAAAAAGCCAAGGCTGACTTTGAGCTGGAGCTCAGTCCCAGGTGGCTGAGAGCCATCCTGCAGTGCCCAGGCCAGGCTGTCAGGCTGCCCAGGTCAGCTCCCTGGGGAACAGCACCCACTGCTTGATTTGCCTGTGTTAGCTGGGACACAGACATGCTGCCCCACTCAGTGCAGTGGAGCAGGGCTAGGGAAAATGTGTCACTGCTGTAATTTCAGCCGAGCAAACATGAAAAGGAATAGAAATCAGATGATCTGGGCAGCACGGGCTCTGTGTCCCATTAGGGGTTTGCACACAAGAAGGCAGTGCACCTCATATGAGGCAGGAGCTCTGGCTCTGGCCAGGGTTTAAACCCCATTTCTTTCCATAGCTATGCACCAGATACACCCTCTCTCACCAGCCTTGTGAGGATGAAACCTTCCTACTCCAGGTTTTGCTGTGGGGCAGAGCTGCCAAGGCCCCAGTGCTGCAGGGAGGTCATTTCCAGGGCTAGACCCAGAGAGGCAAAAGCAGGAGTGCTGAACAAACCTTGGCAAAAGCTGACCATGCCTTGGCTAAAGCCTTTATTCCTCTGGCCTGCTGAAGGTCTGCTGAGGGAGCCAGGGAACTCATGCAGCTCTGCAGCCAGCTGTGCAC
Organism: Peucedramus taeniatus; assembly: GCA_013400575.1. Taxonomy (NCBI): domain Eukaryota; kingdom Metazoa; phylum Chordata; class Aves; order Passeriformes; family Fringillidae; genus Peucedramus; species Peucedramus taeniatus. The sequence continues at coordinate 47,229 of WBNO01019400.1, forward strand.
GCCTGCTGCAGGAGTTCAAACTCAGGCAGTGTGGCTGTGTCTGTTGTCTTATTCACCCTAAAATATGTCATCCCGTGTCAGTGATCCTTCTCACATATGCCAGGAGTGATGTATGATTAATAAATGAGGATATTTCAGGTGTTGCACAGGGACAGGGTGCAAGCTGTGCTCGCTGAGACTGCGCTGGGGTCCTGACTGCAGCACACAGGGCTGGTGACAAGGCATAAAAACTTACATTCCAAAAGTGTCTTGGAAGCATTTCTCAAGAGCAAACCATATTGCAAGTGGTGTATTTCCATCCAGCAAGGGCTGCTTTAGTAATGGCTTTTCTGTTAGCTAATTTCTGTCCTTAGGAGGAAGCGGCTTCCTTCCTCTCTTCATTTAATTCCTTTGCTGTGCTGACCTTCACCTGTGTGACTCGCTCCCTGAAATCCTCTCGGGAGGATCAGTGTCAGCTCTAATATGCCAGCTGTCACTTTACACCAAACAGAAAGTAAGTATTCCATTTGTTAAATGGGCCAGGAGAACCCAGAGGCTTTTCCTACCACCCTCGTTTGGTTTTGGTTTGTTTTTTTTTTTAAGGGAAAGTGTTTTACTTTGACGTGGCTGAAAGCGCACGAAGCGGATTTGAAGCTGCAGATTTAAGTGTCTTGAGTGAAGAATGCCATGTAAGGCTTTTCTTTATTTATCAGCTGCGCTGAAACAGGATCAGAGTTACAGCGGGCACAAAGAGTTTTCTTGTGTTTCCAGCCAGAGGATAAGGGATACACCGTGTGAGGAACACACTGGGGATTTCTCTCCTCGGGAAGACACAGGAAAAGTAAGATTGTTACCCTGAGCTCTTGGCTGCCCATGCAGGGTGCAACACTGCTTCTTGTTGGGAGTTTTGCCATTGACTTGATTGCCAGCAGGACAGCTTTCCTCTGGCACAGCTCTTTATTCATTGCTCCCTTTCTGCTGCTTTTTGGTGCTGACAAGCACAAGCTGTGCCCCTCCACCAGCTCGCACAGGTGGGTTATATTTACACCACTAAATGTGGAGAGTATTTGAGCGTTGATGTGAAGGGGAGCACTGTGTTTGTGTGCCTTTCATGCCCTAGCTGCTGTCTGAATTCAGCAGCTGGTGGAGCACAGGTTTGAACAGTGCTTGAACTCAGTGTATGTCACTGGCTGGCCACCACTGGAGAGCACCTTGAGACAGGAAAGGAAAGTGGCAGCTCCGGCATGCGAGAGGAAGGCCGTGGTTTTTTCCGTGAGCCTGGAGGTTCTGTAAGTATGGCTGCTTCTGGGGGTTTGACTCTGTGGTGGGGATTTGGAAGCTGAAAAGAGGGCTGAATGTGGGGATGAAGATGATGAAACATTACCCCCATGGCTCTGCAGTGTGGCTCTGTGAAGCCAGTCCCCCTTCTCAGGAAAGGTGAGGCCCCTTGGCCGTGCTCCCCAGGGCAGCTCGGAGCCTTTTGCTCAGCACTGTTTGGAGATATCTCATTGCAGCAACAGCCCACAGGCTCTGCCCTCCCTGTAGGCAACCTCCCAGAGGCTCTTCAAACTTGTGTCACTGCTGTCCTTCTGCCAACAGAGGCTAAGGGACAGCAAGCTGCTCAGTGTATGTTGCAGGAGGCTGCCCAAGCTTTATCCTGGAGATGATCCTTCCTCCTTCCTGGCTGCAGAAGTGGGGAGGGCAACTTGCCTCTTGTTCCTCTGGGCATGTAATTTGTCCTTGTCTCATGATCTGCATAGGCTGGAGGCTTAGGGCCAAAATCTTTCTTAGTTAGCACCCTAATTTATACTCCAAACTAAGTGTTTGTAGTAACTGAAATGGATATCTGAGAATGATTTCAGGATATTGAAATCTAGTTAAGTATCCAGGATACCATCCCTCAGCCTGAGTGAGCTTTCAAACTGTGTGTATATGGCAAATGTACATCTGGCTTCTCTGTGTCTTCCCAGGTGTGGGGAAAGGCCTTAGAAAGTTTAAGCCTAGAACTCTGTGCATTAATCAAACTGTAAAGAGAGGGATCTGGCTTTTTGTTCAGATTTTGTGTTGGATTTTTTTCTTGGATGTGCTCCTAAGGCTATGACTTGAAGAGAGTGGTGAATCTGATATTTAATAGCAATTTTTTTTGTCCCCCTTGGTCTACTTCAAACAACTACAAAAGGGGGCTATCTAATCTTTAGACCTCCCCCCCCCAAAAAAATAAAAATTCTAGCCATAACAATACTGCACCTTGAACAAAATACCCAGCAGCCTTTAAGCCACACAGCTTTGAATAATTGACTTTCCCAACAACAGCTGAACTTTGTGGCTTTTCAGGTGAATGGAGCTGGAGCCCACAGAATCATTGTCTGCTCAAGCCACTGCCCAGCTGGGAAGCAGCACTGGATAATGAGCCAAAAATTTCTATATATTAAAAACAACCCTAGATGTCTTGAAAATGAAGCTATTTTAAATAAAAGTGTGTATAGAAGTGTATGACTATACAAACTTATACATGGAACCAACAACTGATAATCAGTCTGAAAAATGTGTCAGCAGCAGATGTCTTTCAGCATGTGCTACTTGGATGTAAACCTAGGAAAACAAAGTAGATTCTTTTATGGTTAGATCTCATCATGTAAGGGAAGTCAAGTAATTCCTAGACTTGGTGTAGTTCCTTGCTGTTATATTTGGAAAGTAGGTAATGCACAATTTTAAGCACAGTTTAGACCTTTTATCTTTGATAAAACTTGGTCCATGTCACTCCCTGTGGATGTGAGAACAGTTGCTAATTAGGAAAGTGAAATGTTTCATTGTGCAGCTCCAGGGCTCTGAAGACAGTTAATTCAGTATGCTCTGAGAGAACTGAAACTGAGCCACTGAACACTTGTTGATGTTTAATCAAATTGTGATTTATGGACTCAGACTTCCTTCTGAACTTCATATTACTTGGAGCCTAAGTGACAGTTTCTATCCTAGAACAAGAAGCCCATTTTGATGGGATATAGCACATTTTTCATACAGTGAGCCTATCTACTGCAGAGCTTTGCCCTGTCCCAGATGTAGGGATTTTACTATTTGTAGTCTGCATACATGAATTAATAAAAATATAGGTGTTCTTCTTAGCAACTTGTGATCTAGATGTGAGTTTAAGCCTGTATAATCTTGGATGTTAAAAAAACACCTTGGAGGAGCAGATTTAAAACATCAGCATCCTCAAATAGTTTCATTTAAGATATTCTCCTTGTTTTTGGCTGGAACACCACCTTACCCTCATAATTTACATCAGCCTTTCTACTAGCCAGTTGTGAGAAAGCTTTCCTGGCCAGAAAACTGCCTTTCTCTGTTCCATATGTTAAGGCTTTGTAACTTCAGGACTGTATTTCCTTCTCCTAACTGTATTCCTCAAAAAAATGCTGTGGGTGGGAATCCATGGCAATCACTGAGTGCCATGGTCCTGAGTGCCCTGCTGCAGAGGCACCAGCTGTGCAAAGGAGTAGATCTCCTGGAAATGAGTTACCAGAGGAAAAGAAACAAAACCAAGCCTCAACTGGCTGGACAGTCAGCACTGGGTGATTTGGGGAGGAAATCTAAATCACTGCTTTTTTAATCTAGTGTCATTTTAAAGTTAGTAATGTGTTTGAAGCTGGGATGAACCTTAAATATGCTTCCTGGTAAAGTGTTCTCCAAGTTTTCATTGCTATTTTTTTCCCCTCTACAAATGGAGAGGCAATTAACTGCCTGTGAAATGCAGGATTTGGAGAGAAAATCCTGATTATGTACTGGATGTGCAAACCTAGCTCTGCATTTACAAGCTGTAACTGAGCTTGTAATGAATGACTCTTATCATAACTAGGCATGAATATTTGCATTGATTCCCACTCAGCACTTGGTTTTCTATGCTTTGGAAGGTGGGGTGACTTGTTAATTATTTTTTTTCCTGCTCAACTAGAAATAGGTGTGCATGTTAGCTGGGTTTATTTTTAGGGAGGAATGGAGTATGAAAGAAGCTTGGCTCATAATTGCTGTGGGAGTGGAAAATGTGTTCCCAAGTGTGTGTTAGGATGAATACATCCAGCACCTGTGAGAACCTGTTCAGTCAAACAGCAGATGCTGTGGATTGCTTAGTAAATAATTTGGAGGTAGTATTCTTCTTCTGAGTGTATAAATCAGTTCTCTCCACTCCTTCATTCTTTTAAGCCCCTCAGGTCTGCTTTCTTTCTCTAAAATGATCCCCAAGCCCTCACTGTGTGTTGATCCAAAAAAGAGTACAACTTCCCACAGAGACCTCTGGAACAGCTGTGTACAGCAGAGATTATCTCCTGTTGGATCTGTTAATCTCCAGCAAAAACTGTGATTTGTAAAATTCTTTTCACAATAGCCTGCAGGACCCAGCAGATATTGCAGAAAGGTCAATGCTGGAAGGGGCCTGGGTGCTACACACAGGTCCAACATGATGTAACAGTAGATTGTAGTGCTCAAAAGTGTCTGGTTGGTTTGGAGGGTGGCAATGTGACAAAAATAGTGTCATTGTCTTGGTCTGAGTGTCATGGAGAGGGTTTTGTGCAGATGTGAAAGCAGAGAGAGGAAATGTTGTAAATTACCAGGACTATTATGAAGTTCTTTGCTCATCTGTTAGTGAGCTAATGAAGCTAGTAAAACCTGTTAGTGTTGCTAATAAAGTATAAAAGTGGCAAAACAGTTTGGTCACAGTTATGAGAGTGCCCCTGCTGCGTTTTTTTTAAACAAAAATTGGGCAAATAAAAAAAATAGGGAGTACAGAGGTTTTGCAGCCCTTTCAGTTTGATAATTTAAATTTCTGATGCTTCTGGATCCTCCATACTCCCATCATGGTGACAAGTGGAAGCCAAACCATCACCTTAATTTTAATGCTGGTTTGAGCATGGTAATAACCAAGGTGAGGTTTGATGAAGATTGACAGAAATGCTCTGGTTGCACCACAGGTCCTTGTCCAAACTAAAGTCAAAGGTGGGAGGCTGCTCTCTGGGATGCTAAGGATTGTGTTCTGTGGCTGCACTAATAGATGAGAGAGGAATTTAATTTCTTTATGAAGTAGCATCATTCAATTGTCTCTGGGGAGCTATTTGTAGACAAAAAAAAAATAAAAAAAAGTTATAGCAGTGAAAGGAACAGAGAGACTTAAGTATCCTCTAAATTACTTTCTGAAAATGATCCTTCTCATAAACTGTATAAAGTGAACACTGTCCTTGTCTCTTTTGAATTATAACTTCTGGTGAGAAGGCAGGTGCCCACTGTGCAGTGCTCCAGGGCAGTGCCAGAGCTCAGGGACTAGTGCTCTCTTCCACAACCCACTAAAACCCCACAGGCACAGGAAAATGGCCTGGTGGCAAG
>WBNO01019401.1:0-28979 GCA_013400575.1 Peucedramus taeniatus
CTGTGATGATTACCAGAAAAGCTATCATGAATTTTGTGAAGATTATCTACATAAATAGTTGTAGCACTATGGTACTAGTATTGAAAACTGCTCATAGTGAACTTCTGGGTATAGGATTGAAATTCTTTCACATCCCTACTTACATGTATCAAAAAGATTTCTTTCAAAGCACTGCCAGCTTCACTGAAAAGCACTTCATGTTTACCATTATTTGTTCTTTTCAGGTAATTTTCAAGTTCTCCTGAGGCAGAACTTATCCAAGAAGTGGGACTTAAAATTCCATTGTGCATATTATTACCATTCCACAGCAGCAAAATGCTATCTTTTCATTCTTTTTTAACACCAAAGAGCTGTATTTCTGACAAGCTGAATTCCCATGGCTAATGTTGTGATTGACTACACCAAGAGCAGCAGCCTTATTTTATTCATGTTTGGCAGGATGTTTTTGGGTAGTTTACATGACTTAAAACAGACACTTCTGTTTTCTTCATGGAACGCTCGAAGTAAAAATTGAAAATCATAAGGTTTTCTTTATCCATTCTGTGATAAAGTGGTGGCCATATAAAAGAAGGATGCTCACCCAAATTAAAAATAAGATCGATGCAATAATGTCCTATATTCATTTTCTTGTAACATATTGCTGTAATTATGTCAGATCAAAACATCTCTTACTGAAGTCAACTTAAACCCCCACACACAGAGACACAAAATCCTTTGAATTTTCCTTTTGATGGAGCAAAATATTCAAAATTTTGAGCCCAGGTTGACTTTAGCACTATGTGCATCCCTTTAAAAATTTGGATAATTGGTAAAGAAAACTACCTATCAGTTTATGGCTGGTGGAGCTCTTCTGTAATCCATCCTACACTATCCTTGTTTTCTTTCCTGCTCCATCTTTTTTGGACTACATTACACTGCTTGATTTCATCACTATGGAGCATCAAATAAAACCTGGATAGTATTTTTACCAGTTATTTTCTCTTTCTTTTATACTTGTTCTCTGTCTCTTTTCTCTGTAAGAAAAACAACCAAAACAATCACAACCATAAGACAATTCCAAATATGTTAAGTTGCTGATTTAAAGTTTTTTGGAATCTGCAGAGACTTCCACATGCATTTCAAGGAGTATTTATAATGATGGGACACATTTTTCTTGGTTTCAAAGTTACACATTTCAGTCTAAAACATCTTCTGCTAATTTATGAGAAGACAGAAGTCCGAGTTTAATGAAATCAATTTCATGTTACCTAAAGCTTCTAAGTACAAGCCTGCCGAGTCCCCAGTTTCAGGGCACAAACTATGGTTCCACAATTTGTTGGCTAAATCACTCCCACAGAATGACTCCAGCAGAAGCCAATCCCTGCACCACTAAAATAAAGACTTGAGGAGACAAAAGAAAAAGTCTCGCAGATGGCCACTTTGATTCTTGTTGCCATTTGATGAAGCAGAGCACAGCTGCACTCATCCAGTGACAATTTCAGCTCAGACACGTTATGCCTCCTCAGCCTCCATGGGAGTGCAGCTCCCCTGGTTGTGTCTGTTGGTTGGTGCTGGTTGGAACATGTGCCAGCATGTGCTGATATACCAGTATGTGCTGATAGAAACCTTGGCTGGGAAGGCTCATGTCAGGCTGTGGCAAGCAAGGAGGCAACACAACAAGCAGAAACCACAAAAGGAGAACTCAGCTGGAGCCTGGTTTTCAGTTCTGCGTTCTCGGTACCACATGTTGTTTGTCCTTAACCCTAAAGCTGCCGTGTTGATTGCTTTTGTCTTCTGGTCTTTGTTGTTGGTAATTACTGGATTATACAGGAGGAATTATAGAAGCATCTGAGAGCTAGCCAAAGGTACACTTACTGAGAGGGAAAATGCTGGTGTGATTGCAGATACTGTACTTTCTGAGTATCGTTAGCATTTGTTTTGATAACAAGGGCTGCACTTGTCCAGTGCAAGTACCTGTATTTATTCCTTGCTATGAAAATATCAAATCAGAATTTTTTAGTTTAGTGTTTGTCTACAATTTCCAAATTGATTTAGACTGTGAAATTCAGACTTTACAAGGAATTTAAGTCTTTATGCATTTCAGTAGCTGCATTTGGCAGCCATGTCTATATAACATTCAGGGTTTACCATAACCTCTGTGCAGAAAAAGTATTTAACAATTGTTAAATACTTGTAAAATGCTTCAGAACTAAAATATCTGTGACAGATACCCTAACACAGTCAGAATTATTAGTATCAACACTTAATTAAGGATCAAATTTATGAGGCTCTTTTAACTGGACAACTAATGTAACAAGTTACTGTTACAAGTTGAAGTAATTTACACTACCTTAATTGGACATTTCCTTACTACCTGCTCAATTTCTTTTTTTTTTATTTTAAAGATTTCCAGCTGTTGTAATTTTAATTTGTATATGGTATGTAAAGTTCACAATTATTCTTTATGCTGGTGCATCAGTGTAGCAGATGTTTTCTCATTTAATAAAGCTTACATGTGCGACTAGATTTAGTTCAGCAGTTCTATAAAGCAAATTCCATTGAGTTGATTACTTATCTAAATGAAGCATGGCTTTAAAATAATCATAATCATGTGCTCCATTGTAACTTGCTGGAAAAAAAAAAGGGCAATATTTCCACCTAATGGGATTCAGAGAGTTTCTGTTACATTTTTGACTAGCTTTTGCTTTTATCTTTTACCCATGAAGGACAGCTTACTTTGTAGAGTCTAATGACCAATCAAGAAAATAATGCCTACAACTTTTTTTTCCACACAATATTTTTAGAGGAAGTTTTAAAAGACATCTAGAAAAAGAAATGTAAATCCTCAGGTAACTTGAAGCAATGCAATACGTTTATATGACTATGGCATTTGTAAAAGCTGAATGCTGAACAGTGAAAGCTGACATGGGGAATGCAGTACCTTCTGTCTCACAAAAAAACCAAACAAAAAAACCACAAAACAAACAAACAAATGAAAAAAAAAAAAAAAAAAAAAAAAAAAAAAAAAAAAAAAAAGAAAAAAAAAAAGAAAAAAGATAGTATATTTTTCCTGTCTGTGTCTTATTAAAATTAAATACAGCAGCAAATGCTAGCCATGGACTGAGATTCACCTCAGATTCCTTATACAGCTTTAGGACAGGTGAAACTTTATTGTTTTGCTATGCAGAGATTTGTGAATATTTATTTCTTGCCACATGCAGGAGATTTAAAATGAACTACAAATCTAAGTGTTCAGACTGCCATGTTCTCAATGTTTTGCCATGATATTGCCTCTGTTTCTCAAACTTCCAGAAACCTTGTTTCTCTTTGGAATACACTGTAAGATGTATGTTAAAATTCAGTCTGTGCCTATTAGCACTCCAGAAACATGAACCTTTTATAGAAGAGATTATCCCATTCTTGTTCTTACACAGGAAACAGAAGTTGACTTGCTGTTGGTTGTGTTTGGGATAATGGTTAGTGACATTGTTTAGGACATGGGAGATGGAGAGCTAATGTCATTCTCAGCCTGAGGGTTTTTTAATCTACCTCTCTCTCCTCTTTGTGGCAATTCTGTTATCATCCACTAACAAAGCAGGGTGGATGAGATGTGGTGATACTGAATTACCACAGAACCACCAGACAGGAAAAAAAAGTCACACAGCTTCATCATAAGAAATATCATCTTCATCTGTACAAGATCCTAATGTTATTTGCTTCACATGTCTTCAAGACTTACAAACACAGAAGTACAATAATAAAAAAAAATCAAAATCTCACTAGCCAAAAAAAGCCATCAAAAAAGTCATGGGCAGCTGTTTTTTATCAATCTTACCTTAATCATTGCAACGCCTTCAGGCATCAGTTGAAGATCCACTCTCCTTTCTCCTCAGTATTGTATACACATTAACTTAAGACTGTACTAAGTTTCTTCCTGTTTTTCCATCTGATATTAATAATTTGAAGGGGATTTTTTCTCTCTTTATTAGATTCATGTAAACAGATCCCTACTTCCGTGAAGTGAGAGAATTTCTCTACAGTAGAAAGAATTAGATTAAAAGTTCAAGGTTTGTAAGAGCATCACCACCAACCAATCTGTGGCACAGAGCACTGCTGCTGTATGCAGGGGGACACAGTAAAATTAGTCCACTTGAGACAGGAAAATCATGAGAACTCTTCTTTCCACTCTAGTTTCAGCTTCTGTTACCTGATCACACACATATTAGGTTTGGGAAGATTTATGTTGGTTGCTGTCTTTTCCTTTGGGCTAATTATTGTGTCAGAAAGCCTGTCCCAGGCAAGACTTAGTCCAAGTGCTGCCTGTTAGATCCAGGTCGTTACTCTGAGAACTAAACTTCAAATTCTGCTTTTTTCCCAGGTATCAGGTAGGTCAGTTTAATTTGTATTTGATTGCTTCTCTAGTTAAATGGATTTCTGATAGAAACTGGCTTTTAAAATAAACCTGGTCTCTATAGTAGGCTACATCCTGGTCAGGTCATTATTGGGAAGGGGAAATAGAAGAATATCTGAAATCTCCAGGGCATTTAAATGAGGAAAAAATTTAATGGGCTCTGTAAGAAGTTCAGTGTTGTAATACACTTGCAAAAAGGCCGAAAATTGAGAGAATTTTCCTAAGTCTGAGAATTTGATTAAATATGTTGTAGATTTTAATAGGAAGGTATTTCTTGATCTTTATTGTCCTATGGTGGCAGAAAGGAAGAGCAATATTGACTGATCTCACAGGTGAGCATTCAAGATTAATAAATACATGTTTATATTAGGCTTTGATTATGTAAATTGATTTCATAGAATGAGAATAAGCAAAAGCCATACACAATGTATCATTCTAGTAGCTTATGTGCATTTGAAGTTACTATTTGTTACATGAAGTATCAGAGTTATTGAAATCTCAGATCTTTAAAAAGAAAATTAGGATATTTCAAGCCTGGAGTATGACTCAGAACCTTGTCCTTAAGATCCTTTGTGCTGTGAAAGATCCACAAAGCAACAGGGGGGACAGACTTTATAAGAGAAGCAGCAAAAATGCTGTCAAAAGCTAGCATAAACAAATATACAATAAAGAGAAAAATAAATGTGTGTTGCCATTCTGTATGACTCAGTGATGCATTATGTTTAGTAGTGTCAACCATATGTGTTTAAGGCAAAAATGTGATTGTATTTCAGCTGATGCTTTTTCTTTGATTTTACAACATACCTGAATCCTGCACATCTCTGTATTATTCACTGAGACAAAGGATGACAGCAAATGAATTCAATACTTCAATAAATTAGAATTCAGTAAAATTCTTCCAATGTACTTACTGCTAAAGACAGCAAGAACAAGATAATCAAGCTCCTTTCTGCTTTCCCTGTTCATCTCTTTGGCCCTGTTTTAAACACTTCATTGTTTTTCTGATGGGGTTAAAGGAGAGCTAGCAGGCAGTGTGGTTCCATTTTTACTGTATTTCTGAGTCACTAAGTATTCTGAGAGATGATGGCATCTGAATTTGTCAGCTTGGTCCCCTCCTTGCATCTGACATAGTTTCAGTGTCAGAAACAGGAACAAAGACTTGTTTAAAACAAAAAGAAGCAAGCAGCAGGACCCAAAATTATATATGCATATTAGGAATGTGCACAGCTTGGGAAAATAATCTCTTCTCCCCTACATTCTCCAGTTCATCCGTTCCATAGAAAATCACAGCTATTCAAGTTTACAGTGATCTCTTTATAAGTTGGACATTCACAGATTTATGGAAAGATGACAAATTTGACAAATAGCACTTATAGCAAGATGCGACCAGCTACTTTTACAGATTTTGACTTACTAAAAAACAGTGCTGACGGATGTTTCTCAGTATGAAATCATCTAAAGAACTAATATGTTATTAGGGCAGAAGTAATAAAAGAGGAGTTATTATTTAATCCATTAGTGAATATTTTTGCTACTACAGTTGTTTCTGTATTGCCCTTCAGAGATGGCTGTACTGAAGTGATAGATGAAAGTGATAGATATGAAATGTCTAAGCCCTTCCAAAATAGGATATAAGCATTACTGCAAAAAATAAAGAAAATTCTCCAGAATTAATGCCATTTAGAAAAGTGTCTTTCAAAAATATTTCTTCAGAAAGCAAAACAAAAACAAACTAACAAACAAACAAAAGAAGACAATAAGTAAGCAACAAATAGTCAATAGATTTCTTTTTCTTCAAAAGTAGAATACTGTGCCCTAGAATAGTTCTTACAAAAATTTTTTGTTTTCCTGGTATTTGTAAAACTTTCTTTGATAATTGAAAAGTGAGTTCATATGCTACCACTTCCCACTGATTACAAAGCATAAAAAATTTATTTTCTGAGACAAGGTCTTTACAAAAGGTTGCTTACAAAACAATTTATTTACTGATTTAAATTCTATAAAGGAAAGAGTTATTCCCAATAAGGCTTAGGGAGGTTTTGTAATAAAGCCTGATGACATTGTCAAAAATGCTAAAATGAATATAAAAACAAAGAGGGCAAGGGGATAAAAATTAACTGTAAAGGCTTTAAATCTGAACTTTATGATTCAGTGTTTCTCATGCAGTAATTTACTATAACTGAAATGAGGACACTGTGCCCTTACATGACTGATGTTAATTTGGGCCTAAAACATAGGACATCCCTCATAATGAAGTATGGGTTTGGGTGTGTCAGATATGTGTGTGGCTTCATTTGAAATTAGCTCCACAGCTGAACATTACAGGAAAAGAATACGCTGAAGTTTCTTCCCATGCCATAGCAGAGAATGTCACAAATGAGTGACTCATTGCCTGAGCTATATTTTCAGTTTCTGTTGTGTTTGGTCATCTTTCTCCTGTGTGGGAAGATGGCATGTCTGGTCTCCTAACCCCACTTTATGTGCAGTAGCTGAGACATGGCCAACTGCAAAGATGAAACAATTGTAAAATATATCTCTTCCCCTTATTTTTCCAGCGGACCCGTGTCAGAGAGCTGGAAATCCTACAGTGACATTCCATTGACTGTCTGCTCTTCCACACATGGTCTGTAACACACAGAGTAGGTTCAGCTCTACAGTACACTATCCTGTGCTTTCTTTGTGGCTCTCAAGGCCCCTAATGTGGCACTTTGGGATATGGTTTAGTGGTGAACAAGGCAGTGCTGGGTTACCAGTTGGACTTGATGATCTTAGAGGTCTTTTCCAACCTTAATTCCTTATTCTAGAGGTTGTAACAAGGGGTCAGTCTGTTCTCCCAGGTAACAAGCAACAGGACAAGAGGAAATGGAAGTTATGGAAGTTAAGGGTGGTCATGCATTGGAACAGGCTGCCCAGGGAAGTGGTGGGATCACCATCCCTGGAACTGTTCAAAAGGCACATAGATGTGGCACTTGGGGATGTGGTTTAATGGTGCATACAACAGTGTCAGTTCAAGTTGGACTTGATGATCTTAGAGGTCTTGTCTAACCTTAACAATTCTGTGATTCTAATGAAAAGACTTCCATTATCCATGCCCATCTGAGACAATCGATATCTCGTCTTTTCTTTTTTTTTTTTGTTTCTGAAGATGGCCTGTTTATGTAATTCCAAATAGAAGCATCCTTGATTTAATATTAATAACTATACTCTCACACATATAGAGAGGACAGCTGATGCTGTTTCTGGGGGGAAAGAAGAAAAGAAGATTAATATTTAGGACCTTTTCAGGACCCTCCACAGTAAATGGAGAACATCAAAATTGAGATGATTATACTGTGGATTTTACAGGCTACATTCTCTCTAGTATCTACTTTTGTCAGGGTACAAAAGTCACTGAATTGCATGGAATTCTGCACCTGAGGCAGAATTTCTGTCCAGACCTCTCAACAAATGCTATTTAGCCAGCTTCAGTTTCTAACCAGAGCCGTCACTGTATGGAAGGTACACATGGCTCTTGTGTACCCGTGTCTTTCTTTCCTGTTACTTATGTTTTATTATTTCAATAGTAGCTCAACCAAGTCAGTTTCAAGCAAGCCTGCCAAGCTTGAAGATGCAAAGACTGTCATGTCACCATGCATTCTCATGTACTGCACTACCCACAGGGTAGTATGCCAGGGTGTGGAGGACAAGCTCATTTATGTAGATAGTACTTGTTGGTGATAAAATATTCCTCCTAAAATAATAAAAGAAATAAGTGAACACACTGCAGCAATAGAAAGAAATCTGCAGGTGATGTGCACGCAAAACAAGAATACTTCTGTTTGCTTGACAGAGTCTACTTGCTCTGAATTAGTTCACTCCTTTTATTCCTTTCTTTTTTCTCTTCAAGTTGTCCTACAAGTTGGATGAGTGCTTACCGTGCTAAAGTCTGATATTTATGCAAGTGGACTGAGTACTTGCTATACATCTTTGCGCACTAGAAGCTGATCTTCAACACCCCTTTTGACTGTTGAGAAGATATATAGTGTGTGTACATGGAGAAGGAATAGTTATGGGGCTTCCTTGCTATTTATTCTTGTTTTCTCTTCCTTTTTCCAGTTTTATGCATCCACTGATTGTTGTCACAATCATATTTCTTCTATGTGATAAAAAAATATAATAGCACAAAAAATGCATTTCATATCTCCTTCAGCACCTCATCTTACAGACTTACATGTTTTACATCTTTCAAATACTTAAAACAAAGTGCACAGTTCTCATATCCTGTCCTCCCCACAGAGATTTGGTTGATCTCATACATACACCCATTTCCACTGGACTTCACAAGCATCATGAGAAATAGCAGGACAATTTGGAATTTGATGATCTTTCTGGCTTATTTCATTACTTTCTTTTCCTTGATGATCATTTTAAGAGAGATGCATTTCTTCCTCTGTGCTCACAAAATTCATTATTTCTTTGTATGGAGAAGTTGCCTTGTGTGCTCAATCACTTCCTCTCTATGAGAAATTCATTAGACATAGATACAGTCACTCATGGTATTTCTTAAACTCTGTAGAACATGTATTTCTGACAAACGCTATGTGTTCACTCCAAGGCATGATGCAGTGTTAGTCATCTTTATGTATTCATACTAAAAATAGTCAACCCCACAGCCAGCTACCTCTGTGTTAGTGGGAGCCAGCTCTGTGACTGTGGAAGGGTGACTAACTCCTAGAGCAAACATTCTCCAGAATGCCTCCGCTTACTCAGTTTAGCTAGGACATTTCCTCCACTCTCTACATGATTAATGTTCTAACCATTGTCTTCAACATTAGCTTTGTATTGACAATGGTAATGAGAAACATTTAGTGTGAAACTTTGTTCCAAATTTAAAAGATGCTCTTTAGCAAGTTAAAGGGGATATCTTTATTGTTTGTACTGCCTCATGTTCCATTTTGGTTAAAGCACATGAAATCAAAGTATGCCCTAAGGCATCTTACATCACTGCTACAGTTTAAAAACTGTGTTGGCCAATAACTAACAATTGATTGCTGTCAGGTTTCACCAGGCACCACAGAAGGGGTCAAACTGATAGCAAATTTTAGTATCTTACATGAGAATGTGAGAATCTTCCTGGTAGCAGAGAAGAAAACTGTTACAGACTTTTCTGTTTCTGGACTAAGCCAGATCTCCACAATGCTAAATAAAGGTTACAGTTAGCAACAAAGTGTACATTGTCATGCCTCTTATATGTATATGCATGTTTGTATACATTTGTTTGTGTAAAATATTTAAATGTCAATATATGCATATTATTGATAAATGAAAGGATGTCTGGACAAAAACTGACACATGTCATTTCCAGCTCTTATTTTGGCAAACTCCATTCCAAGTCCTAGTTCTGAACTTAGCACTATAGGTCACTTTTTAACTGAAACATATTTTCAGAAACCAGGAAAACCTGGTCAAGCTGAAGTATTAACACCAGTTAGAAAGAAAATACCAGTTTGAACTTCCATCTGGAATCTGAAGTATTGCTGTGTCCAGTTCTGGGCCTCTTGCTTCAAGGAAGACATTGAGGCGCTGGAACATGTCCAGAGAGGGTAATGAAGGATCTAGAGAGTCAGTCCTATGAGGAGCAATTAGGGGAGCTGAGGTTGTTTAGCCTGGAGAAAAGGAGGCTCAGGGGAGACCTTATTGCTCTCTACAGCTCCCTGAAAGGAGGCTGTAGTGAACTGGGAGTCAGCCTCTTCTGAGTGACAGGACAAGATGACATAGTCTCCAGCATGCCAGGGGAGGCTCAGGATGGACATGAGGCAGGAAGAAATCCTTCATGAAGGTGGAGCCACCATCCCTGGAAGTGTTCAAGAAACAACTGGACGTGGCACTTAGCACCGTGGTCTAGTTGACAAGTTGGTGACTGGTCAAAGGTTGGACTCAGTGACCTTAGTCTTTTCCAACCTAAATGATTCTGTAATTCTGTAATATATAAAAATAATAAGTTCAGAGGAAAAATATCAGAAGTTATCCTACAAAGTTGTTTTGATGAAATGTGGTTAAAAAGATGAAAGGACTGAGATTTCAATCCGTATGTTTAAAGCTAAGTATTTGTTTTGCTATTATATTAGTGCTTAAAGAAGAGTTGGGCATGAGCCAACAGTGTGTGCTCCCAGCCCAGAAGGCCAGCCAGATCCCAGGCTGCCCCAGAAGCAGTGTGGCCAGCTGGCCAGGGCGAGGGAGGGGATTCTGCACCTCTACTCTGCCCTTGTAAGAGTGCAGAATGTCCTACCTGGAGTGCTGCATCCACCTCTCGGGTCCTCAGTATAAGAAGGATGTGGGCCTGTTGGAAAGAGTCCAGAAAGGGCCACAAAGATGACCAAGGGCCTGGAGTACCTCTCCAGGCTGAGGGAGCTGGGGTTGCTGAGCCTGGAGAAGAGAAGTCTTCAAGGAAACTTTACAGCACTTTCTAGTACCTAAAGAGGGATTATAAAAAGAGGAGAGTCTTTTCATACAGGCATATAGTGACAGGGAAAGGGTTTTAAACTTAAAGAGGGCAAATTTAGATTAGATGTTACGAAGAAATTCTTTACTCAGAGGGTGGTGAAGCACTGGAACAGGTTGCCTGGAGGGATTGTGGGTGCCCCATCCCTGGAAGTGTTTTGTGGCAGGTTGGATGGGGCTCTAAGCAGCCAGATATAGTGGGTGGCATCCCTGCCCATGGCAGGGGGCTTGGAATGAATGAGATGATTTTAAGGGCCCTTCCAACCCAAACCCTTATCTTGTTCAATGATTCTATGATTGTTTGAAATGAAGGCTTGTCTGGTCCCTGAATCTTGGACATTTTTCTTTCCAGAATTTAAACAGAGGTGACAAGAAACTGTGGTTAGTTAATTTTATTTCAATGCCAGTCATTCTAAAAACAGCTATCTCCACAAGGACCTCAGAAATTAACAATTAATGCTCTTACTGAATGTTCAAAGTAATTATTTTTTATTGTTTCTAAATGTACTTTTTGTCAAGGACACACCACTCTTGACTAGTTTCCTGTCTGCTCTTGACACAGCAGAGATCTAGAACAATATTAGCATGACAAACAGAAATAACATCAAGGGGCATTATATACAAAACAAATTACTTGCTTTTACCTCACTGACTGCCCAGACTGTCTTAATAAATAATACCCTGGCTCCCATTCAACTCCCTGCTTGTAGTCCTAAAAATTATGGCAGAGACTGTATTTCAATGTGTGTACTGAAAAAGAGAGATCCATGCTCAAGAAAAGAAAAAAAAAGAAAAAAAGAGAGAGATCAGTCTTTCGCTATCTAAACAGAAATAATCTCATTTCTAATCTGGCCTTGGAAAAGAGGTGCAAAAATATCTCTCATCTGGTGTGTGCAACAGTTTTAAAGTAGTATACTCTAGAGGATCAAATTATTCAGGCAGCAGAATGAGAGGCAAAACAAGAGCCAAGGATTTTGAATAAATACTACAGCTGTGGGAAATGAGTTGCAGAAATAAAAGGAGGAGGGACCAGCTAGTTTTGAGGGTAATGAGCATATGAAATCTCAAGGAAACAGAGCAAAACTGAGTCTGATTTATACCCTAAATAACTTCATTGAGTTCATTAGAGTTCCATAGGATACTGAATACATCATCTCAGAAATTGGTTGGTATATGGTGGCTGTGAATAAGAGAGAGGGAATTCTGCAGAAACACCAGTCTCTTTGTCTTAAGGCTTTTATATTATACTATTTCAGAAAACTTGGAAAGTGACAGACCCGGAGTGGTAGCTAGCGCCAACAGTATTGCAAGCAGGTGTTACACAACTCCCCAGCTCCCCCAGCTCCAGTGCTCTGCCTTCATCTACAGTTCCTCTGCTGCTCTCAGTTTGGATCACTCTGTGCTGTAAATTTTGTGATGAGCAGGGTAGTGCTTTTGTTACACATACAGATGTGCAGCACTGACTAGAAACAGATCTTGAGATTGTTTCCACTCTAGGCATCTTGGCCTTTTGTCAGAGCTTTTCTGTTTTTCCATGCTTTTCAGTCCTCTGTGTTTGTAAGGTTAAAAATAAAATGGGCTGAGCCACCCAAAAGTGATTCTCCACTAGGGTCTGTTTGTGCTTCTGCAATTCTGTTCTGTGCACCCTTCCTTCCTGTTGACTTTGCTGCTTTGTTCTCCCAAGCTAAATCCCTTATTGCCAGGGAAAGGACTTGATTGCTCTCCATCAGTCTTTCCTCCCCACCATCCCCATATGTGTTTGGGCATGACTAGGAGATGAGTTTTGCTTTATATGGAACCTTGCCTCTGTCTGTCAGAAAAAGAATTCATTTCTGTCAGCAGCCAAAAGGTAGAGAAACAAATAGTGAATCCTTATTCACAAGGAAACTGTGTTTTATTTAAGATACATTTGTCTGAAAATATACACGCAGCAGCAACTGTGACTTCCTGTATCAGAGCTGTTTCGCTATGCCTGAGCCCTCCTTCTGAAGTGGCCCTTTAAAGTTTCACTCGTTTTAATTATTTCCTATGAACTTTTACAATTTTTCCTAGCTTTACTGGAGAAAAAAGAAACTTGGGATTAACCCACAGAAGGACACCTACCACTCAGAAGTATCAAGAACTACATAGGCTTATTTTCAGCATTCCTTTTCTGTTAAATCAAAAAGGTGGAATCTCTGCCAATCCCACCCCTCTTTCTTGTTCAAAGGACTGCTTGGTCACAATCTTGAAGTCCTTAGATGCATTGTATTTGCTTTTTGCATACAACTCAAACCAAGTCCACCTTTCCATCTAACTACTAACATCAGGCAGTACTGATGGTCAGCTTAAACCTCTGTACAACTATTCTGTGCAGGAGACTGACTCAGCTTCACTTGATGCACTGCAACAAGAACCCAAGTCATGTAAAAATGTGTTGATTTGGCATTCAGTTTCTTCAGAACAGAAAAATTCCATAAGTGATACTTTGGTCCCAGCCCTAAATACTGAGAATCCAATGCATTTGGCACAGGGGAAGGATCAGCATTGTGGTGGGGTGCCCACCAAAGCCAGTTTGTCATTCACCTCCTCAGGTGGATAGGGAAGAGAAAATACAGTGAAAGTCTCATGGGCTGAGATAAGGACAGCTTCTCCACTCACCAGTTTCTGTCATAGGCAAAGCAGATTCAGCTGGGGGAAATTAGTTTGATTTATTAAGCAAATCAGAGTAGAGTAGTGAGATGTAAAACCAAGTCTTAAACCATGTTCCCTCCACCCCTCCCTTCTTCCATGGCTTAACTTCCCTTCCAAATTCTCTACCTCCTCCCCACAAGAAGCACAGGGGGATGGGAAATGGAGGCTGCAGTCAGTTCATCGCACATTGCCTCTGCCACTTCTTGCCTCACAGGGGGGACTCTTCACATGCTTCCCCTGCTTCACCATGGGGTCCTTTGTCCAGAGACAGCTCTCCATAATCTTCTCCAATGTGAGTCCTTCCTCCAGGCTGTAGTTTTTCAAAAACTGTGGTGCAGGATTTCTCCAGTATGGACTTCCCACAGGATCACAGTCCCCTTCAGCCATCCACCTGCACCATTATGGTGTTCTCCACATACTGCAGGTGTAAATGTGCTCCTCTCTGGCCTCCATGGGATGCAGGGGCAGAGCTGCCTCACCATGGTCTTCTCCATGGGCTGCAGGGGAATCTCCCTCTGGCCCCTCCTCTCCTTCGTTCTTCACTGATCTTGGTGTCTGCAAAGTTGTTTCTCTCACATATTCTCACTCCTTTCTCCTGAGTGCTGCTGGTGTTGTGCAGCAGAGTTCTTAACTCTGTAAGGCCTGAGGTGCTATCACCATCGCTGCTGGGCTCAGCCTTGGCCAGCAGTGGGTCCGTTCTGGAGCTACCTGGCATTGGCTCTGTTGAACATGGGGAAACTTATGTCAGCTTCTCATAGAAGCCATCTCAGCAGACTTCTGCTACCAAAATCTTGCCATACAAACCAAATACAAGCACAAAGAGCAAATTAAACTAGAGGAAAGGATAAAGCAATAAAAGTTTTCTACTTATCACCCACATTTATAGAAGAACAAAATTCTGGGGAAACATGATCTGGAAGGAACTTTTTTCCTCACCTGAGCTGTTTAGTTTCTGCAGTAAACTGCTAGATGCAGTAGTATTAGGATCCTAGGCAGTAGACAAAAGAAGCAGTTGTAAAGTCAGCTATTTAGGATCTAAGAGAAGATCTTTCCAAGAAGAACCAGGAATCCAAGATGTTTATCATAAAGGGTGGGCAAAAATGTGAGGGAAGTAAACCAGTATTTGGTGCAGTATCCTTCCAAAGCATATAATTGCAGTTACCTATTCTCATGAAGTCAAGATTAAATCCATTG
This sequence comes from Peucedramus taeniatus, assembly GCA_013400575.1. Taxonomy (NCBI): domain Eukaryota; kingdom Metazoa; phylum Chordata; class Aves; order Passeriformes; family Fringillidae; genus Peucedramus; species Peucedramus taeniatus. Next base: position 14,738 of record WBNO01019401.1, read on the forward strand.
GAACTATGAATATACAGAGCTTTTAGGTCCTTACATGCTTAAATGCAGAAATACAGTTTTGAAAACTTTATATTTTTTACCATGGCTAATTGAAAAAAAATGTGGGTATACTTGGAAAGCCAACAGATGGCTCCAAGCCAGTGAATTCTTCCACATATCCTGTGACCCTGACTATCTTTAACTACAGGTGTCTTTATAAAGTTTCCTATCATGACTTTGGGAGAAGGCCAAATTACCAATTGTATCTTTTCTTCCTTCCAGGGACTCTCTCCTCAAGCTGGACATGGTCAGTATTTTGGTAGATGTTACCAATTTCTGCCTGGCAGGAATGAAGGAGGAACCTGTATCACAGATATGAAAGATTATTATAAGAGCTTAATTTTTTTTTTAGAGCAAAAAATTTAGGGCTTCTTTTGTTCTTCTTTCTTATGATGCCATTTCTAATATATTCAATGGAATTATTCTTAGAGTACATACACATACATACACTGAGGAAGTTCACAATTCACACATGAGAATTTGTTCATGGATCTCAAAAAAAAGGGAAAATACTACTCTCACATCTGGCAGTCATTTGTTCATCATAGAACTGTGCATCTGAAAGCATTGCATAATAGATATGCAGGGCCAAAATCATCCTGGGCGTAACAGTACTGACGTCAATTCCCTTACACCACGAAAGAATTTTTGTGTAGAATGCAAACTGTTTTCATGAAGTCCAGAGAAACACTTCAGTATGGATGCTTCTTGACTTTATTTTCTTTAAACAGCTGGAAGTGGGTAGACATTGGCTTGCTGGCCAATTGCAATAAATGACTGGATGGACTATAAAAAACAAAAAGGAGAATGGGTATGGAGACAATTGGTATTGGTATTGGAAATGCTATGCGCTGTATGTAAGGGATGCTATTTCAGACTGTCTCTAGAATGGTCACTTGATTTATGTGCCTATTACAAGCTAGAAAACACAGGGTATGCTCCTGAAATGTCTAGGACTTCTTCTTAATTAACATGCTTGAATCTCCTAGAAACATGAATAATTTCCTACTAACAAAGGGTAAAACTTTTAGGCATACCTACGTGACTTAAAAAGCAGAAGAACTCTTCTGAAAAAATGCAAGAGAAAATTGCAATTATTGTGCTGGCACTTAAATTTTAAATCTCCAAGTACATTTCCTCTCTTGTTTTCAAGGTGGCTGGTCCTTGGAGCACACCCTAACTCAAAGAGTTCAAAACAGGCAGACCCCTTTAGCTGACACTTGAACTTACCTCCTGGTTTCATCTATTGTGGATTAGGAACAATTCTACTAGCAGAGAAGCAGGAAGGGAAATTGCAGAAAGGTCATGAAAAATGGGAAAATTAATATCTGGAAGCACTGAATGATGGCTGTAAAATTAATTTTTCTCTAGGTTTTGTGATGTTGAATTTTGATTTTGAAATCCAGAGGATTTTTTGGGTGATCCTTTATGTCCTAAGGCACACATTGTACATCTTCCTAAAAGCAGCAATGCAGATTATCAAAAATATTACCGTTGAATCATAAGACATTATAAAGGTTCAGGTTCTCCGTATTAAGACATTATAAAGATTTAGAGTCTGCATATGTAATAAAATGATATAAACATTTATTAATCGCACATCTCTGTAAACCTTAGCTGCAAAATTCCAGGTTACCTTTGTGGCTTCAGTGCAATAAATGGAATCTTTGCTATAAACAGAACTTTACCTTTAGCCCAAAATCAATTAAAATTGTTTCACAGATTACCTATGCTTTTTGCAAGTGATGCCTGTGATTTACCAACTGTATTTTTAATTTGCTAACGGTGTTGTCCTGCACAGAGTAAACAGCATGACACAGCTTCCTCCCTTATTCCTCCATGTCTTTGGGCTCCTGACCCTGCTCAAAAGGAATTCCTGAGCTTCTCTGAACAGAGTCTGCATTTGCTGCTGATATTTACAATAGGCACAAAACTAAGTGGAGATTATGCCAGTCACAGCTTAACCTAAAATTCTCAGTCAGGTATTTTCAGTTAGGAATACTACCACTTCAAAAAGGTGGTTTTTTGGGGTTTTTTGTTTCTTTTTTTTTTAAGTTGTACAGCTCTGTTTTAGAGAATTATAACATTAAATGTACCTGCTGAATAACTTCTGTGTGGTCTTTTTAAACTTCTGTTCCTTTACAGTGTTCGCTCTTTGATTCTATTTAGTGGGAACAAGATCAGGGTAGAGGATCTGGAGACATACACATTTAAACATACACATACAAACATTTTAAAGACGCATTATGGATATATCCCTTATAAATTTTACATTGGAGTTGGGTGTGAATTTATATTTTTTATATTGTTCAGCTAGTTTGCTTCAAGAGAAACTTCACTGAATTAAATTGAACTATCTATAAACTAGCTGCTAGAAAGCAAAAGGAAAAATCTGCATGTGTGCATATGCACAGCTTTGAATTAAAACTATTATTATTTCTTCAATTGAGCAATTTCAGACTGAAAAAAATCAACATTTGCAACTTCAAACACAAAACATAAAATAACATCCTTACTCTAGTCACAGTTAACCACATAGTGACTAAATATAGCATCAGCCTGTCTTCAGGATGTGTGCACAATAACAGATTACTCAAAATGTTCTGCTGCTATTCCTTACCTAATATTATGTCTACAACAAAATGTGGAAGTTTAAAATATCTCTGTAATTATGGTAAACAGACAACAATCACTAAAATTGCAGAGTACTGTCCACTGTTCCTAACCTACAGGCTGTATATAGAAAACTAAATTAAACAATTCTGCCTACTGCTAGTAGTCAAATGCAGACCGAGTTCCAGGTGTTGGTGAAGCACAGTGGAATCACATTTTCAGTGAGATATAAATTCCAATCCTGATTTTTGTTAATATTTTTAGATGATTTCTAATTCTGAACAATTAGTGTGTGTTTCCTTACTAACTGTGCTGAGAATTTTCATAGACGTTTTAAAATGCAGAAGCCATTAGAAAAAATACACTATTTCCTCTTGCTTCCTTACTTAGAAATGAGGAAATTACTCAATGTCCAAAAACCTTTATTCAGGTTAACTCAATAATGCAAGCCAAATTCCTCTTGGAATTGAATGCAGAAAGAAGTAGGTATCTTTGAGTGCTTTGAGGAAAGCATTCCTGATTTCCGGGCATGGCTTCCACCCCTCCCTGCCTGTGACCCCGCCGATGCCCTTCTGCTTACGTACAGCAGCCTTGCAGTGAGAACAGGAAAAGGCAAATCAAAGGAGCAGCTGTTCTCTGAATCACAATCCTCTCTGGATTTCTCTATGAAAAAAACAAAAAAACACACACTAATAGAAAGATAAGACCCAGAAGAAGCACAATATTCCTTGAAGGCACCTCTGCAGCTGCTACCAAGAAGCTCAGCAGCACAGTGATAAAGATGGATGCAAGTGCACACAATGTTTTTTCTTTACAGATTGAGGGTCTCTTTCAATGTGGTTGTACAGTCTACAGGGTTGGATAGCTACAAATTCACACTCATCTGTACAAATGGTCTGTTAGAAGCTGCCTTAGTTGGGCTCCAGAAGCTTCCCTACTATCATACCCTGAGTAAAGTGTTCCTAAGTCTGCTTTTAATATTTTCAAAGTTTGGATTTAAGAACCAGCTCTGTCTTTGCTATTCAAATATATATCCACTTTCAGTCTACTTCCTTCCATGCCTAAATGAGCATGTAGAAGCCAAAATCTAATATCAACACCCTGTAAGCAGATTTCTATCAAGACACCTACGAAAAATACATAGATTTGAATAATGGCTGTTTTGCAAATTCAAGAAAATATTTCCTTTTTTGTATTTTAGAAACACCAATTTGGATTGTATTTTTCTGAATGCAGATTGTCTGTTTCTTAATTACTTCAGATGCTTTTTCAATGAATAGAGCTGTAAGATCTCCTGAATTTCAACATAAACTTCCTTTTGCTTTTCATTAACAGGTGAATTAGACAGTTTCTATACAAGATGCTCTCAAGATACTTGCAAGATACTTGTAAAATAGCCAAAAATCAGAGTAATTTGTTCTGAAATGCTTAGGAACATGACTGAAACCATAAGTTATATATATGGTTCAAGTTCTCTGGCCAGAGACCTGACCTTCTGTTCAGGTTTTGCTTGTAATTTTATCAACAATTAGAAGTTACTAGCAAGAGCTAAGATCATAAAATCATAGAATATCCTGATTTGGAAGAGACCCACAAGGGTCATTGAGTCCAACTCCTGCCCCTGCACTGGACACCCCAAGAGTCACACCATGTGCCTGAGAGCATTGTCCAGACATTTCTTGAGCTCTGACAGACTTGATTCTGTGACCACTTCCCTGGGGAACCTGTTCCAGTGCCCAGCCACCCTCTGGGTAAAGAACTTTTTCATGATATCCAGCCTAAATCTCTCCTGACACAGCTTCATGTCATCCCTTGGGTCCTGTCACTGGTCACCAGTGAGAAGAAATCAGTGTCTGTCTCCCCACTTTTCCTCATGAAGAAGTTGTAGACAGCCATGAAGTCTCCCCAGAGCCTCTTTTTCTCCAGGCTGAACTAGCCAAGTTGTTCATGTGCTCCACATATGTCTTCCTCTCTAGACCCTTCAGCAGCTTCACAGCCCTCCTCTGGACACTCTCTAATAGCTCCATGTCCTTACACAGCAAAATGAATGTAAGCATTCCCATATTATTAGAATCATAAATGACTGTGCTTTTACCTCTTCCTCCATTAAATTGTACCCAAAACTGAGAAGTACATTCATTCACAACTGATCAATTTCTATGCCAATTCCTGAAAGCTTCTAAGACTTAATTCTCTCAGCTGCTATATCCCTTGTGCTATTTAGAGAAATAATAAAAGCACAAAAAAAAAAAAAACAACAACAACAACAACCAAAAACCAAACCAAAACAAAACAAAAAAAAGTAAAAAAAACACCAACCCTCCCTACCCCCCCCAAAAAAAAACATTAATGACTCTTCTTCCTGGCTCATAATTCCTTCATTTCTTTCTGCCTTTACTGAGAAATTGTACTCTGTGTGATCCTCTTGAAAACTAGAAAACTAGACACTCGGTCATTCCGTAATTTATGTATCAAATCAGATGCTGACTTTCTTAGATTAATAGATATTAATGTTCTCTCGACTGCCACTTGTTATGCTCTTCCACAGTACAACTACATGGTTCTGAAGTTTTACCTACATTCTTCCATTTTTCCATTCAAGTATAGATTTTTTTTTTTCATAGTCTAATACCTCTTTGTTAAAGGAATCCAGGAACTCCTTTCAGTGGGTCAATATGAAAATAATTTCTAGAAAGTATGTACTCAAACTCCAGGAGCAAGCTAGTGAGTATTTTACATTTGGTATAATAAATCCCTGCCTCTTAATTTAGCAGCCTCTTTGGTAAAATTACATGACCCACCCCTGGGAGTGTTCAAGGCCAGGTTGGATGGTGCTTTTAGGAACCTGGTCTAGAGAAAGGTGTCCCTGGTCATGGCAGGGGGGGCTGGAACTGGATGCTCTTTAAGGCACCTTCCAACCCAAACCATTGTATGGTTTTATGATTGTGCCTCCTTGGAAAATCTTTACATTCCTTCAATGAAATAATACATGCATGTGACTAATAGAGGTGGCTACTTTGCAGAATACTTGCAGTTTTGAGGACATGGAACAGGTTTTTATGTGTTGAGGACAAAGTTTGTCACTCACAGTTTAGATTTCCAGTGTCTGACATGGAACCAGAAAAATGTGGCCACGGCTTACTTGCAACATGTTTGTGGACAACATGAAAAATGCACAGACCGAATTGTTTAAGGGAACTGCCACATTCCACCATGACTCAGTTTAAAATGAAGACGTGGTATGCAGAGAGTGCTGAAATTGGACATTTGCTACCTTGTTGCTCTGTAGTCATTAAAAGTCACCATGGACCTTCAGAAACCTTTTCTTGCATTCACTGTGTTTTTAAGCATAGATGTTAATAAATTTCATAACATAGAAGATGGTGAAGAAACAAGTCTTTCTGTTTTGACATTATTAAAATTGTGTTTCAAATTCCCATTCTGATAATTTCTGTGAACCTTTTCCTATATATTTTGCATGTGGTACTAATATGGACAGAAAAAAGAACCTTCCAACAAGTTTAGTTGGTGACCTTGGATGACACTTAACATTTCATAAAGTGTGAAAACAGACCTAGTTAATTAATTAAAACATTTGTTTTCTTGATTAAACATTTCATGAATACATGGCTTTAATTTTCATTGTAACTTGGGCTTCTGAATGGAAAAGTCACTATTGAAAAAGATCTTAGATGCCTGACTTGGATATTTTTGATCATCCTTTGTTAGCTTTAGCATAGAAAAAAAAATCGAAGCACTCATTCCTCTAATATTTCATCAAGTTCTGACTAACAGAGAAACAGAAATGTTCTAAAATGTACAATTACAAACAGACATAAACTCTGAGACATTTTTGTGGTTTCAGAGAAAACTGACTTAAGTACATAAGTCTGGAAAGTCCCACCAAGAAGCCACTTCTGTATTTTCAGGAAATTAAGCAAAAAGGCCTACTGCAATTTTTCTATTGTCATTTGTTTATTTATTTTAAGCCACATAATAAGCAGAAATTTGTGATCGTAGGTGCAGTATTTTAGACCAAAAAGAAATTTTTTGAAGATAAAAGAGTTGTTTACATAAACAACTGTTCTGAAAAATTTTGAGACCAATTCTGATGGTCTTATGTTCTGTGAGAATGTGAATAGTGGGAGGGCTCAAAGCTTTGTAGCTGTGGAACCAAGTCATGATCACAGCCATTCTCTTAAGTGCTTTGTTTTTATTTCCTTTTTCTGGAATGACCTGCGGAGATTACTGGACAGATGAAAAGTAGCAGCATATGCCAGAAGATGCCTCTGTAAAGACTTCATAAAAAGGATGACTGGAAGAGTAGTATCGTGAATCATACCCCAAATTGCTACTCTTGAGCATTAGAAGAGCTGTCCTAGATCTGAAGGACCCCGTAGCCCCACATCCTGGCCCCAGCACTGGTCAAGAGCAGGGACCTGCAGAAGAGTACAATAACAGGGAGACTGTATTGTCAGCATTCCCTGGTATTTGGAAGATCCTGATAATCAGCAGTTGGGAATTCAGAAATATCTTTATATAAGAGCCTTGGGTTTTTCTAGCCCTATATTCTATCACCAAAAATATCTGTAACTAGATGCATAAAACCCAGTAGAAGTGGATTAAACATGCGCTTTCCCGGTCTCTTGATTCTTTCAGATTTGAAGACTTCCTAAACCTGATACCGTTTGTGCAGTAATCCACCAACAGGCCTCTCCCAGTTAGACAGCCTTTCCCTGAAATGCTGTAAATTGCCAAAATCCACAATGTCCTTTGGTAACAAGTTTCACAAGCCTCCTACCCCTTCTGCTTTGAATTTTACTGCCAACTGCTTAATTTGATGGTCACTACTTGCAGTTGAATGAGACTGCAAGAAGTTGATCCATGTTAGTAAATGTTAGAAGGATTAAAATTACAGTTGGTGGGGGATTCTGATGTAGCTCAGAATCCCATTTCCCCTTTTCAAAAAGCAAACTTCTTCATCATGCCTACTCTCTGCATTGACAAAAAGGATTTTTTCCCCCTTTTTTAGGAAATTTTACCAGATCAAAGGCATTTCCAATTCTCTCAGAGTTTCTGGATTTCAGCAGCACTTTCTGCCTAAAGCTCCTGGCAATCCAGAGCCCAGGCAAAAGACACTCAAAAGATTTCAAGTATGAGTAAAGAATCCTCTTCCAATCCTGAGAAAACAGACAAGGAAACCTGGAAATCAGACTTTTTGTAACAATACAGATATCAGACAATTAGAGACTTGCAGCAGCCAAACTGAAGCCTGATCATTCAGGATACTTTGACTCTGTCCCAGATGACCTCTAAGCAATATTGCAAAGCTGTGAGACTCAGAGTGGGCCCTAAGCTGCACAATTAATGATCATGATGGAGGGATCACAAGTCGAAGCTTAAATAGAAAGTATCTGTTTCATATAATTGCTGTGCAATCTTTGCACCTTTGTGCTGAGAAAAAAGGTAAGTTCTGTGGCACTAACAGAAAATGGAAGGAAACAAGAATATTTTTCACACTGGTATAGTAAGTACTGTAGTTTTGTCATATTTCTGCCACTGAAAGAGTGCTGAGCTCACATAGCTTGTATAATCACAGCACATGCAGATTGTGGAATGTCCAGCAGCAGTTAAAGACACTGTTCCTTTGTTCAGCTGCCTCTTTGGTGTTGTGAGAGCATCAGTCTTCTGATAATGCAGGGTGCTTTTTCATACTACTTTATTTCTGTTTTCTATTTTTAGGACAAAGTCCCCAAATATCTTACCTTACTAAAGGTAGAATGTCGTACAGAGTAGGCATTTTTGTAAGGGTTTAGTTCTGAAAACTGCAAGCAGTGTTGTGAATTTGCAGTAGAACCATCCTGTCATCCTGCATCCTGCTACTCCCACACACAGCACAGAGCTGTGTGCGGTGTCACGGCCTCACCTCGCATGAGCTCCAATCTGACAAGACCTGACAGCTGAGCTTGCACACGCCACCCTGCCTCAGTGAAGTACTGGGGCTTCTTGTGCATGGTGACATGCTGATCAGCTCTTAATTAGCTGCTGTTTATGAGTGTCTGCTTCTACTGCAGACCCTAATTCCTTGGCCTCTGCCTGTACTATGTCTCTGTGTGCCAAATATGGATTATGTTGCAACTGGTATCCTCTTGTGTGTGCCCATACAAAGGATGATTAGCTGTAAAGCCTTCTGTGAGATATTTTATATGGAAAACTACTTACAAAATATATTGTGTTGCACCAGACAGCTGCCTAAATTCTGGAATGAATATCTACTGACCATTTATATGCCAAGATTGCCATTCAAAGTTACTTGTAATTGTATCCACTAAAGCAAAAAAACTATTTGGCAAGTAACACTTTTCTGACTCCCAGTTGCCCTGGTACTCAATATTATACCAGCCCAGCACAAGGGTGTCATTATGCTTTTTCTCATATTACCACTCTCTGAGGTCTACTGTGCTGTCACTCAAAATTTCAGATGTCTGTTTCTAATTGAATGCTTCCTTCTGTGATATTAAAGGTGATTCATATAGTAATATAATGTCTTAAATATTATATGATGCTTTTCAGAACACACCAGACACTTCTGCTTTAATGCCAATCAGTACTCTTTTTTTCATAATACACATTTTTACACAAAAGGGTGTTAAAAAAGACAGTGAGGACTGCAAATAATATGACCTCTAAAGAGATCTGTGTGAAAAAGGTATAAAGATATAAATATAAACTTTTTTCTTTGCACTGGAATCAGTGAAAGCATTTCTGACACAACTCCTTTTGTGACAGTATGTATATTCTATGGTGTCTTCCCTCCTTCAGACACATGACATTCTTTTAGAACATGTTCTTCAGTAAAGATGCTGAACAAAATTAGGCTGTACTTAGAAGCAGATACCTGTTATATGCTGCCTTTGAGCAGCAATGAGCACAGTTGAAATCTGTGCTTCTATTGGAATTCCTTGTCACTCCCACAATAAAAAAAACATGACTGTACTGAGTAGAAGCAACCTCGACTTTTATTTATACTGCTTTTTTTTATTATTATTTACACCTGTGTTTAGATTTCACTCTATTTTAAACTGCTCTGTCATAGGTCATAATTTATGTTTCCCCCCCCTGTCTTTTAATTTTCATCCCAATCATAGCAAAGCTAGCAAAAAAGAGAACCTTGTAGAATGAAGTAGGGAGAAACAGTGCAAGCTGTTTCACTAGAACAAAAGAATTTTTCCCTCTTCAGATACCAAGAGACTTTATCTGTGAACCTAATGGGTGACCTTATCTTTAAAAATGCACAAACATGCTGAAGTCCTGATTCCCTGCCACTTTAGGTTTAGCAAAGTAAAAAGAGTTACAAAATGATCCCTGTTGCTTGCTACTTAATTTATCTACCCAGTTATTCCTCTCAGAACATGAAAGGATGGGTAAAAATAATATTCACCCCACCTTGCCACCCACTTACATTGCCCTTTTTTACCTCTCTGAGCTTTTCCTTGTCTGATGGACATGGGAGTGACAGCAGAACTTCCTTAGTTTGGCTGCCAAATCCTCTTTTCTTGTGGGAGTTGGGACACCTGCTAGTAAAGGTACCTTCTGCATATTCAAATTTGAAGGTCATTGTCTGGCTTTGTGCTATTACTTATGTAGTAAGCTCAGTGCTGATAATTCAGGATCCCTTCTTTGAAGCTTTAACCCTAAAAGACACCATTTCCATTTGGCAGTATTTTCTGATTCACATGTTCACTGAAGTCAGGCTTCCTCTTTTGAGAACTGGAGGAAACTAGATTTGTCATTTGAAATGTCAGCAGCTTTTACATAGCAAAAAAAAAAAATAAATACAGGAAGTAAAGCCACTCTCTTGTACTTCTATCATAATACTGTCAAGACCTCTGAAAACAGGAACAAGAACAGGTCTTGGAATACTTTAAGTGTGGTGCCTAATTAGTTCCAACCTGTATCTATTAAAAAGTAGAAGTCAGCAGGAACATAAACCACTGTTGATTTATCTTCCTTAATCTCCTCCCAATGTCATATTGCTCTCATTGTACAGCTGGCTTTACAAGGCTCAGCAATGGACTGGCATCACCAAGGGCTATAGAAAGTCCTGTGTACACATAGAGAGAAAAGGAAAGTCTCCTCCTTAAATAACAATCTTACTTAATTCTCTCAGTGTGAGATTGGAAATGGTAACACACCACTGTCAAAATACACTTTAAAAATAAATTTAAAAAAATCAACACCAAACTGTTTTTATAAACTATTTTACAAACAACCTAATGGCATTATTGTCACGTAGACAGAAAATCAGTTTTTGTCAGAATAAAATTAATTATCAAATCTAAAGCAATATTTACATATTCGAAAACACAACCACATAATAGCAATGCAAAGAGCCTCTGTGCAGGACAGTTTCTGATCTATTGTCCATTAAAATGGACCATTTGGCCTATTTTCAGAAAATCTACCCTGAATCAGGTCACCAGTCTGGTGACTTCACCCATTACAAGCACATTTCAGCGCATTCACCACAAGAGACTGAACACAAGACAGACAGACATGAAACTGAAGAATCAATAAAAATAAAATCTGTGGAAAATGTAATCTGAGAGCATCACTCAAAAACCCAAGGTGAATGAAATGTTTGTAGATACAGGAGTGCCACATTTTTGACACAGGATGACAGGTGGGTAAAGGTGTGATTCACAAGCATTTACTGAACAGAGGATTAATCTCACTATTACGAGCAAATTTGTGCTGCAGAGGAAAGCCTGAGAGAGACCATATGGCTTTAAGTCAGGAAAATAACAGGTTTGCTGCCTGTAAAAAAAACTCTCTTACTGAGTTATGTGGTTTTGATGGCAGATTTAGCAAATGATTGGCACAATATAATAGAGTGTAATTTTAAGAACCACAGAATTATCCTACATTGGTGGTGGTACATGCCTTTATTGTACAGGCTGAAGTCTCAGCCTGACTCTAAATGTTTGTGTTTATCTCTTTTTTAATATTCATTATTAATTTTTTTCACAAAAGACATTTTGCTTGAAGCAACATGTAATATATCATTCAGTCTATCCACTGAATCTAGCTTTACCCATTTGGGGAAGAGACTCTAAAAGCAATTTATTTCCATTTGGAAATGTGAAAAGTTAACAGGAAAATTCTGTTAGTGTTGCAATTAATTTCTTTTTATGGATGCATAAGTCTAAATTGAAAAAAATCATGTTTGACAAATTTTATCCTGTTTTGCAGATGAGATTACCTTTCTCCACAACAATTAAAAAAAAAAAGGCTGAGGGAAATCACTTATGTGTTTATTCTACATATTTTTGATGCATACAGAGGAAAAAATATCTAACTGTATCCTGTTAAATATTCCTGGAAACTGGTGGTGACCTCTTACAAACAGGAAACACATGGCAGGGAACAGAACACGGTGCAGCGGCTTCCCGAAGTCGCACCTCAGCTGCACATGAATGAATTCTGCTGTGTTTTGACTGGAGAACTGGTAGACATCAAGTGCACTTAGTCCTTTCCATGGAGAACATCCACACTGCTCCCTCCTCCAGTAACAGTCCCCAAAAGCCCACGGAGTCCATTGGCAAGGGTGGCCCTGGCTAAAAGAGCAGCGCCTGGGAAGCGGTGTGGGGGCAGAGGGGAGGAAAGGGAGCAGCCAGCGTGCAGAGCTCCCCTCCAGCAGCACTGCCACACTGCCTGCCCAGCCAGCAACCCCTCCCTCCCAACCAACCCTGCTCTGGCAACAGACCTGAGCAAATTACATGCCTGAAGTCCACTTTAATCACAACCCTTGCAGCCACAGAGACAGAACTTGTGATGCATCTCCTCAGTAATTCACCCAAAGGCAGACCTACCAGCTGAGGAAATGAACAACAGCAATTCCCCTCAGAACATTTGCATCCTCTTCCCAGCACTTCCTCTTGTTCTTCATTGTGTCTTTTCTTTCTCAATATAGAACTTCAAATACATGCATGCATAATTCAATTCTGTATTACACAGCTTCTTCTGTGATTTTTCCTATCCTTTTTCAGTTTCAGCATGATTCTTTCCATATTTCTGAAATGTGGGACTAGAAAACATTAACAAAAAAAAATAAATCTAATGTGCTTCCTGACAATTTTTACATTTCCATTATGATCTTCGGTCTTCTGTGTAACTGTGAAGAACCTTTATCTAGCTTATCAAAATCTCTTTTGACCACTTTTATAAATGTAGTCAGGGTACCAACTCAAGCGCATAACAGCAGTCCTAAGTGCCCCTAAATTACCTTCAGAAAATACCTGAGATGCCTCTCTTCCATTTACATGCCTGATTAAGTGCTTATTTGCTATGCAGAGCAAAGCTCTTGCTTTCAAAGTTCTGTTTGCTTAACAATTATCTTTTTGAACTAGAGCAATGCTAGAGGTTTCTACTCTGGTATTTCCAAATCCCTTCTTGGCATGGTTAATCAATCCAAAAGCCTTTTTCTTGTTTAAACAGAAGACTGGATTTATGAAGGCCACAAATCAAGTTTCTTTACTTGATGTTATAGTTTGAGTAGTCTCTGAATTTCTCATCTGTAATATGAAGACACTGACCTACAGGCCAGCTTAGCAGCTCTGCACTACTCCAGTGAGACAAAACAGTTTCAATTGCTGATAGGCTTTATAGAAAGATAATTCTTTTCCCTTTCCTTCTGTAGCTTCAGTGGCTACAGAATGTTTGGCTTTCCCTTTTCCAAAGACTTGGCATGAACAGCTCTCTGGGAGAAAGTGACTGTGTTCTTCTCAGATTCATCTCTGCCTGAAATGTGGAGTTTAAGCAGTGGTCCTTTACCTTCTCTGAATGGAAAGTTTTTTCTTTGTTCACTCTTTGCTCTTTTTCAGAATCAGTTCACTTAAAGGAGAACATGATCTGTCACCTTCTGGTGGGACTGGATGTTATTTTAGCCCCCAAATTCAGTAAATGGAAAGAATTTTTTTAGCTATGTTCACATCCCTCTTAAGAGAGGCTCTCTTTGTGATTTCAAGCATGCTTCAGTATTAGCCAATATATGAGGCAAAATATGTATATTTAATTCTTACAAGAATAGCCTAGTATTAAATAACCATAATCAGTTGGAGACTGATCCCAGCTGAGATCACAACTCAAAATTCCAAAACTCAGAGCAGAGCCCAATGTTTGAATCTCTTCTATCCAAAATTATATAAATCATTCATGAATGTGGCCAAAGTACTACAACACAGACAGCATCAATTGTTTTCTGTCTCTGCTTAGCTGTTTTCATGGCCTTAGTCTTGTCACTTTATCTTTCTCACACTCAATTTCTCCAGCTGTAAAATGGGTTAAATTGTACTTCTTTGTAAAGAATTGTAAGATAGACTGGGGAAATGTTTCTGTAGTCCTGGAGTTTTATTATAGCGATCGTGATCAGAACCCTAAAGATCACACTGAATATAAGCAAAAGATTTCTGTGCCATTCATCACAGGTGCAAAACCAACATATTTTTCTGGATATCAAAAGTGACTGGACTGCAGTTGCTACCATCCAAGTAATTTTCTTGTAATTTAATTTAATTTACTTATTAAAGTA
>WBNO01019402.1:0-11489 GCA_013400575.1 Peucedramus taeniatus
TGGTACACGTCTTACAATATCAATCAATGAGATTAAGAACTTCTAGATTTCTGAAAAAGCAGGGTATACGTACATGAAAAACTGAATAAATGGAAGACAAAAAACCCAAATATTTTAATTCATACCACTATCTATTATTCTATTCGGCTGAACAACTTGAAGATTTATGGAGCGACACATACTCATATCTATCCATGCCAGGACAGCCCTTCTAGGGACCTGGGCAAGATGGTGGTTCTTTCTTGAGTCCTAGATTTGGTTGACTACTTGTCCTGTTCTTCAGGTTTGTGGACGTGGACATTTGATAGGTTGGTGGCTCCTGTAAAGGGGCATGGGAGTAGCCCAGCAGGGCTCATTTGGGCTCATTTGGTAGCTCATTTGGGCTTTCCCAGTGTGTCTGTAGGTGTGCAGACCTGGTTTTACCACATACCTTAATAAACAGGACCTCTGGACTCCTCAGTCAAGGGAGTTACAGGCCATGACTTTCTCTTGGTCAGATTCACTTCTGCTCAGTCTAAAATCAAAAGAGAGATGCTGGAAGAGGAATATTAGCTAATTGTATTTCCATATTCAACAGAATATCTGTTTGAACTGGTGAAATTAGAGGCTGAAATAAACTGACATGGGAAAAGGGAGAAATCTTAAAAACCAATCTTACAATCTTACTCTAAATATTCTTAGATTATTTGATGCTAACTTTCAAAGAACATAGCTTAATATGTGTCCCAAAACCAACTAAAACAGAACTAAACAGTGAAAAACCTGCTAACTGATTTGATTGTACATTTCTGTTGTGTGTCGGATTATTGTTTGGGACCTAAGCTTTTTCCAGGTATTTAGGCATAAATATGCAAGATAGGAAAATGAAAAGGCTAAGTAGTCAGGATAGAGAACTTTCAACATTACATACAAATATATTGAGCAGTACACAATAAATGAAATCAGATCAGCTGCAGCAACATTAGAGACATTTTTTGTTAGGTAATGTTCTTTTTCAAGTACTAGACAAGAGAGAGCTTTGAATCCAATTTGAAGGATATGGCTCTTGTGTCAGCTGAATGGCAGGTGAAAAGCTATCTCCTATAGGAGTCAAATGTACAAATGGTACAAATCCAAAATACCTTTGCAGCAAAAATTTGATGTTACTTGTTTTTGATGTTACTTATAATGTTTAATGGCCACATTTGGAAGACTGATTTAATTTAGCTTTATGTTTCTTCGGGTTAAGTGAAGACACTGTAAAGAGGGATATTTGGAAGACATATTGGATTGGATTGTTTCTGAATCAGGCATTTTTCTAACTTGTGATCAGTGTTGTTGATACTGCAATGTTGATTTTTAAATAACTATCTATTTAATAACTGCATAGAATATATTTTGTTTGCTAAAGCCATGAAACTAAAGTAGTTTTCCTAATACTGTATCTATTAGAGAAGGAATAGGATTAAGTCTTTCAGAATTTTTATATATAGCCTGGTTTTTATGAAATACATTTATCTTTCCCTGTAAGCAAACTAAAATACAAAGCAAACTGGAACCACAGTACACATACATTGAAAAATAACCCAAACTTATTTATTTCTGCAAGTAGTCTTCCATGTGCGGGGTGGCTTAGTTTTATCAACATGGTAAAACTTTTGTTTTCCATGGCAATGTTTCATAAACCACAAGGACACCAGTAATTACACAGCACAAAGGACAGTATGATCCACAGGAGAGGCATAAACCAAGCAGCGCAGAGTAATTTGGCTGATTGGAAATAACACATATCCTGGGAAACAATCAATAAAATATAAAAGCATGAATGAAGTTAGGCTACGGGGCCGACATAGTGGCTATACAGGAAAATATACATTTGTAGATATGGTTTAAACTTACATTTCAGACAAGATTAATGGAAATTTACATTGATTACTGCACAACATAGGCCTTGTATATCATACTTTTTCAGTTACATTGTATATTGACCTAGTTTATATGAACAGAAATATACAAAATATTAAAGTGAAAACAAAGATGGGAAAAAAGACTGTTTAACAACAGAAGACAGAAAATCTACCATTTGCTAGCAGTTTATTTTACTTTTTAACTAAATGATTGTTCTCTAATTACAATTAATTTTTATCAGTCTTTGTTTTGGCTTTGGGCTTTGTATTATGGCTTTCAGTGTTAGGTCAATCAGCTTACCTTAAATTAGCTCTTCCTGACTCTTATTACTATGATCAGTGAACTAATGTTGAAAATTTATTGTCTGGGTTGTGGACAGTTACATTAGAACTTGATCCATTTCACAGGGGGTAAGGATGAGAGACATACCACAGCACTCTTCTTCAAATAAGAGCCCTAAAAACCCAATATTATGTACATATATATTTTTTAATGTCAGGATGGCTTGCCATCTCTTCACTAGAACTAGGTAAAGGTATTGGTTCTCTGCTTGCAACTATATAGTTTGTTCTGCCCATAAGAAACAGAAGAGGCAACTGATGCACCAAATAAGAGAGCTCAGAACACAACCACATTTATTGTGGATATTTAAAAAATTCTACATAGAAAAAATTCAGTCCTCCAAGAGGTGTAATTTCATAATATGAATAAGAATGAAATGCAAATGTTTTGCCTATTGTAATTTAATGGTTTAGAGGAGTGACACAGTCATATGATACAATCGATTTTCAGAAGAGACATCAGTAAAAATAGGAGGAAAATTTCTGTCTTTGCCAAGGCTATCTTGGGCCAATCCCTTCAATTTCTTTATATTACAAGGCTGTAAAGTTGGCTTAGAACATTCAGTTGGTTCAAAAAAATCGCTGTGAGTCATCTTAGTTTTCTTTTCCCAAAAATAACCTGTTTTGCTATATGTCCAAATCTGTCTGCCATTTGTGCAATTGTAAATAATTTTTCCAATAACACTTCTGTTTATCTTGCCACTTGACTCTGAATGTATGCTGCTTGCATCTGTACTGAAGGCAATTTAGCTGTAGGATGGGTTTGGTGGTATTCTATGATTTAGATTTATTCATAACAGGTCCATGCTGATAGCGTTGC
Source organism: Peucedramus taeniatus (assembly GCA_013400575.1). NCBI lineage: Eukaryota > Metazoa > Chordata > Aves > Passeriformes > Fringillidae > Peucedramus > Peucedramus taeniatus. The sequence goes on from WBNO01019402.1 coordinate 3,049, forward strand.
TTAATATTAGTATTTGCCTGTTACTGTGTTTCTAAAAATGGAGCTTGCCTTCTGTACTTACAGATGCAGCCACCAGATTTATATTGCCTAGGCAAGTAAATGGAACAGTTCTGCAGTGCTGTACCTTTCAGAGATGGGCTTATCTGATGCTATTTTATGTAGCTAAACATTTACTTTTGACTTATTGGTCATAAAGTCAGAATTCAGGAGCAATTCTGACTAAGCTGTAGTCTTTTATTGCATTTCATTTATCATTAACTGCAAGGTGCAGGTACCATCAGCAAAGTCGATATCTTCTGGTATTCCAACCAACCACTTATCCTTACAATTAATATTTCTAGGACAGAAGACTCAAGGGAAAATAATAAGTCAACATAAGGAAGATTATGTAAAGTCATACCTTTGTTAAACTACAGTAGTGTCCACTATACAGAACTGATTAATTCACAGCACATTTGATATATTCTTGAAGATTCTAAAAAATATTGGCTTTTTTTTTAATACAGTAATTAGGATTACCAGTAACTGGTGCTTTCTGAAAACTGATGAAATACAGGAGTTTTAATGTTTTGTTTAACGATGGTATATGAAGGTACTTCATAAATAGGGAGACTGAAACTATCTCCTCATGGTCTGCTATTATTGGTACTGAGATTTTGATTATTAATACACTGTAAAGGAATTTCCTTGGAATGGCGGGACAGAAGACAGCGGGAATAGTATGGCTACTCAAATCACTACATCTAAAATCCCTTTCCACTCATTGCAGAAATCACTGTTTCCTGTTCCATTCTCCTTGCCTTAATTGCACCTTTCATATTTTGTGTCAAGATGTCTTGATGTTTAAGCCAGATAAATCGGCAGCCATTACTTCCCAGCCCTATTTTTTATCTTTCTCACAATGGCTTTCAGTTACCCAGACCAAACTTTCAACTTCTTATGTTATGTGTAAGTATTGTGCTCAGTTTAAGATAAAAAATTCTTTTCCTTCCATTTGTTCTTTAAGACATGATGAAACTATTTTAATGTTAGTATTCTGTCTCTGGTAGAGCTGTTTCCTGGCGTGACTGTATGGTCTGGTATCCCCATTGTCTGTTTTTTTGTCTAGAAATGGGTCCTGTAGCTTTAAGCTATGCCTAGAGAGAGAGCGAGAGAGGGGAAAGCAGTGAAATTTCTCACTGCTTGTATTCAAAACACAGAGAAATAAAGAGTGCAGTGCTCTCTGAATTCTCAGCTCTGCAGAGAGAGAGAGAGAGAGGGGAGGAGTTCTTCCTTTGCTTTTTTCACTGGTTTTCCTCATTAGCTAAGGCAAGAAAAATTTTCCCAAGACTGTGGCTTCTTCTTCTTGAACTGTTCAGTTGTCCTCCGGTCGGGAACCCCAAAACAATTGCCTGGGGGCTCCCCAAGCTGCACTGTGGCCTGGATGCTGGCCGCAAGCCCTGGAGAAACAGAGAGACTGAGCAAGACTGAGCAAGGCCAAGACACACCCACAGAAGGACATTTTGAATTTGCCATCTCTTCAGAGCAATGAGAGGTTTTATTTTTTAATATTATTCATTTTTTTCATGTTTGTGAGTACTTTGCTTGTGAAATAAACAGGTTTTTCCACTTTTCTCTAAGGATATTTTCTCCTGAACCAGCTGGGGAAGGACTGCTCGAATCTACCTTTTAGAAGAAGCATTTTTTTGGGAAGTTTCCTCCCAAATTTTGTCTCAAACGAGGACAAGCTGTGATGGAAGTGTATATGACGTTTGAGGGCTTTTGCCTCCCTTCGTGAACCATTGATCAATGTAATCTTTCTGTCACAATTTTTCTTTTTTTCTCATTCATGATGACCTTCCCCATCATTTTGGTTACTCATTTTTAAGTCACTGTGTCTTGTATACATCCAGTTTGTTACCAGACGTATCAATATTTGTCTTTCTTAATATCAGCTAACATACAAACAAATTTAAATCCATGAGATTGTCAAGGAAGAAACAACTAAATAAGAGATATTTGAATGTCAGGTAATCAATAAACACTAAAGAGTGCTTTGCAAAATATTCAGGAAGATTTCCTGTCCATCTCAGACAAGTGATGTCTTTGTAAAAAATGACTACCTTATTTCTAAGGATGGCTGTTCAGCATTAAGGCAGAATCAAGAGTTAAGAAATTAATTAAAACTGGGTAATAGCCTTGCTGATCATTGTCATAATTGCTTTATGTGGATATTTATTTATTCTTTGATTGAACTAGTATCATGATATATCATGCAGTGCTTTTTTAAACAGTTTGGGTACAAAATGTTACGGTATATTGGACTTGGTGCTTAATATTTGGGTTATTTTTTCAGAGCAATTCCATGTATCTGTTCCCTTAAATTTTTTATTGCTTCATCTGAATTGTGTTTTAAAATATGGTACGTGAAAAGATATACTTATGTATAGAAAATGGTTAATCTGATATCATGAATAATCTTCTATTTAGTATGTAGAATGCCTAAGTCTATTTACTTTTACTAAATCAGGATTTCCTTTTTTTGCTTTGTTTTTCTTCTGGAATGAAAACAAAATTCAGTAGAAAAGCAATGAGTTTAATTCACTCTAGCTTGTCAGTTTATAACATTTTGCTTTGTTGGGTTTGTTGGGTTTTTTTTAAGACCTTGGACAATTACTGAATATTTTAAAAGGTAGTTTTCTTATTCCTTGTTATTTATGGCTTATAGTAAAAGCTTTTGTTCTTTTTAGATTTTTTTATTTGGCTTCAGCTATTTATTTTGTAGGTTTTTTTCTTAAAATCTCTGTGCTTTCCTTGTCAGAAGCTGAGACTGCACCATCAAAACCAGCTGTATAAATATAGCAGAAATAATTGATTTACAGTTTTGTATCCATTTCTGTTGTATGAACGATATATTTATTAATTATGAAACATATCTGGAAATCAAAGTTATTTGTAAATGAAAAAGAGACAATGTAAAAACAAACCTACTTCCTGATTAATTCAGTATTTTCTGCTTTTATTACACATGTTCTAATAGAGTATTCAATTTGAATTTAGATGCCTTGATGAGCAAGTTAAGATGCACTTTAAGAAACTTTAGAGGAAAAGTAAAGACCTCCTAAATTTAAGGACAATGTAAGCTGTAAGGAAAACATATATAGAACAAAGAACACATACAGAGAGGTCTCATGCAAATGTCTTCCATGAAATATTAAAAAAGAAAGTTTTGGAAATATGTTTTAAATAACATGAAACACATTTTGTGAAAATATAAAAAAACCTGATATTAGAATTAGCTCTTCAAAGCTAGATTTTCCTAAATATATATGTCTAAGAATTTTATTTCATAGTTTAGACATCCACAATGAATTGTTACGAACTTGTGGGAATAAAAACCCCATAAATATGAAACAACCAGGCCATACTGTACCTGAAAACCTAGAACTTGCTAGATTAATGTCAACTTTAATCCATCTGTATATAATTAGACAAAGTATGTCAAGTCTTCTAGTTTAGATTACATTTTTACTTTTCTTCAGTAAATTGTCTCCTCTGGAAACAAAGTGGAAATCTTGAGATATGCAGAAATATTGAATCTGCTGTTTGAGACAATAGATGACATAATAAATACAAGTTAGATTTTAATAAATTTCAAGTGTAATAATGGGAATCAGATATTTGTTAATTAAAATTAGCATTTCTTGAAATATGGGTTATGTTGCATTTTAAAACAATATGTAAGTGTACTACAAAGAACGTTCTTGTAAGAGCTGAGTGACTTTAATTTTTAACATTCCATTAGAAGTAATGTAAAATAACAAATATCTTTTAAAAAATTAATCATTAAGAAAAATGAAAGAACATATGATTTGCTCTATGATAATCTGAGGAGGAAGACATGATAATGGTGACAAGAAAGAAGTATTACGAGCTTCTTTTGCCTCCAAGATTCAGGCTGACTATTTTCTTATTGCTGTTGGTGTTTTTTGGTTTGTTTGTTTTTCCACTCAAAACTAAGGTTTTAACTTAAAACCTAAATCTGCTTTGTGTTTTGATCTATTAAATTGAAAATGTATTCTCAATTTCTCTTGAGAGGTAAGCAAAGTATCCCTGACAAAGACAGAGCTGTCAAGACTGGCATTAAACACTAATGGGTAATTTTAAGTGACTATAAACAATAATGTCCTGGTTTGAAAGACAGGTGTCTGCTATGGAAGGCAGGAGCCTACCTTGGAATGCAGAATGTAAACCCCCTCCCTTCTAATTATTATAATTTTGAAATTAAGGGACTCTCAGGCAAAGACATGAGAATAGGAATAGCAGTTCTTTACTAGTATGTATAAGAAGGCAAACAACCAACAACAACAACAGCAGCGACAATGTGAGAAACAACTGCTCACTTTGAAAATTTAAAAGGTTTATTAGACCTTGAAAAAAAATACAACAAAAGGACTACATAAGGAAAAAGTTACAGTGCTGGGAACTGCCTCATGTATACCACATGACCGGTTCAACTTCAAGACGGATGCTCAGTCTTTTATACCCCTGGGGGTTGCATCAGCCAACTCTGGCCCCTCCTAAAGTCTGTCAGTCAGCTCTTCTCTGCCGTTTATCGATGGAGGTTGCTCTCCTGCAACTCGACTGGAGGTCAGGTGTTGTCATGCTGCACCCCCTTAGCAACAAGCTTCCATTCCCAACTGCCCATGGAAGGGGCACATGTGCATGCCTTCTTTTTACCTGTCTCTCCTGGTTTGAAAGGCAGGTGTCTGCCAGCAAAAGCTGGAATTTCTCTTTCAATAGAGAATGTAAACGTCTTCCCTCAGATTATTATAATTTTGCAATTGGAGGCTCTCAGGCAAAGATTTGGGAATAGGAATAACAGTTCTTTACTAGGAATATTACACAACAACAAAAAAAAAAAAAATACAAATGAAATAGCACCAAGAGACAAGCAAAACAAAACAAACAAAACCCTAGAAAAACCCTGACAGAGTCAGGGATGTGACCTGACAGCCTGGGTGTCAGGGTGTTAAAAGCAGTCCAGATGAAATCCTCCTGGAGTAACAGATGCAGTTCTGTGGAGTGGAGATGGTCTTGTAGAAAGTCCAGTGGTGACGAGATGAGTCGAGTCTTCCTCCAGGAAGAATTCCAGTGGAAAACAAAAAAGGGTCGTCCTCTGGTGCTCCAACGTCCTTTTGGAGTGGTGACCTTCAGACAGAACTGTCCTTTTCAGCTGCTGTTCCTCAGGAAAAACCTGCTGCTCCCTTTTGTTTTTGTCAAGCACCCATAAGTACCCAGCAATTAGTTACCTAGCAAACCACCAGGAAAAAATTCCACAAACACAAAAGAAACAGATCCAACCCCCAACACTGTCCTAGACAACCCAGGCTGTCTGATGGTAACAATACAGAGGAGGGGGAAGGGAACTATGGGGAGAACAAAGGACATCTAAACTATAATAATGTAACTATATATTTCACTAAAGCTTTTCTTAATATTCACGCCATAGTCATCCCTTAATTGTGAGTGCCAATCATCTCATTATCCATCTATAACGACAACAACCACCAGAACCAGGAACCCAGTAACAGTGCCCTTCTCAGCCGAGATGAGATGGGATGGAAGAGAGGCTTTGCTTCACAAACCCTGACACAGTTGATCCCGGTGCCCCAGCAGAACTCTAAGGAGCACCAAGCTGGAATGGCAGGAATGAGCAAAAATCCCGGGGTGGTGGACGAGATGTATCGGAAGATCCGCGGTGGTAGCTGGAACTGCGGGACATCCCAGCAGGGCAGGGGATGTGGGGCTACAGCATGGGGAAACCCAGAGGAGTACAGAAGAAGTGGCACCAACGGGACCAGTGGCGGCCCGGGTCCCAGCAGGGCAGGAAGAGGTGAGCTCAGGATTCCCAGGCACCTGAGCAGATGGGGATAGGTCCCTCTTTTAGTGAGGTGAGTGTTAATAAGGTCCCAGTTCAGTGGCTGCTCTTACGAGCAAAGCTCACCCACAGAAAGGAAGCAGCAGTACGGGACTGGACTCTGGCGGTGACAGTGAATTTTCCCCGCAGTAAGCAACAGCTGGACCATCCTCCTTCTGATGCTGAGCTCGAGAGAGATCAGCTGCTCCCAACCCCGTTCTTTACCTGCCCCCAAAACTCGAGGTATCTTCCCACTTAGAGAGAAACTCCCAGAGAAAAAGTGTAGCCAGATGCCACACTCCTCTCCCCACCTTTGTCACTTTTGTTTTTCTTAAGTACCCATAAGTACTCCGTAGTTAGTTTCCTAGCAACTTATGGGGAAAAAATTCTGTAAGTAAAAACAAAGAAACCCAACCTCCAACAAAGAATTACAATTCATAGTGGAAGGACAGGGAGTAAACTACTTCACTGAAATGCAGTTTTGACTTGAAAGTCATAAAGGCAAACATAAAGAGCTGCTAAAAGTGCATGTCAGAAAACATTCCCATTACCCAAATCTCATTAGCTGGTGGAATTGATTTAGTTAGTATTGTGAGAAACAACTGCTCACTTTGAAAATTTAAAAGGTTTATTAGACCTTGAAAAAAAATACAACAAAAGGAATATATAAGGAAAAAGTTACAGTGCTGGGAACTGCCTTGTGTATACCTCATGGCTGGTTCGATTTCAAGATGGATGCTCAGTCTTTTATACCCCTGGGGGTTGCATCAGCCAACCCTGGCCCCTCCTAAAGTCTGTCAGTCAGCTCTTCTCTGCCGTTTATCGATGGAGGTCGCTCTCCTGCAACTCGACTGGAGGTCAGGTGTTGTCATGCTGCACCCCCTTAGCAACAAGCCCCTTCATTCCCAGCTGCCCCATGGGAGGGACACAAGTGCACGCCTGCTTTTACCTGTCCTAGACAACCCAGGCTGTCTGATGGTAACAACACAGAAGGGGGGAAAGGGAACCATGGGGAGAACAAAGAACATTTAAACTATAATAACATAACTACACATCACTAAAGCTTTTCTTAATATTCACACCATAGTCATCCCTTAATTGCAAGAGCAAATCATCTCATTATCCATCTATAACAGTATAAGGCATTGAGATAAGAACCAGCTTAATAATGTGTCTTAGATACGATGACATTTATGACATCCATGTTTAACTTTAAATGCTTCCTCTGTTCATAATGGAGTCCACATCCCAGAGCAAAATACCCAAGTGCCTTTCTTAGCCACTGCATGTTTAAGAGCTTCATTATGCTGTTATAAAACAAATTTGCATTCAGAGCAGGGAGCTCTCTCAACATTGCAAATAAGAAATATTGAGTATATGTTAATGATTGCCACTATCTGCATCCATTCAAAGTAATCCACCCTTGAAGGTGTGCCAGTTCTGCTTCTTTGAAATGTGAAGCAGACAAATCAGCCCGGTAGAAGTGCCTCAACAGGAGGGAACTATCTTGCCCAAACAGAGGCACTTCTGAGCACGTGAAGAGGTGATACTGTAGGCATTTGAAAAAGATAAGTTAAAAAATGCAGCTGCTTGTGGTGTTTACAAGGCCTCTGTAGTTAGCCAAGAGGATCACTGATTTGCAGGTATTTCAATTCCCACTGTAAGCATCTGAATCTTTATGATCTGGCCACAGGTTATTTTCACCGTTATTACAGAAAGCACAGCAGAATAAAACTTGGTTTCTCTGTGGGGTATTGTATTCGTCCATCTACTCTAGTAGTCAAAAGACTGACTAAAGGTAATTATTCTATCTAAAATATACCATTCTCTCTGTCTCTCCTTCCCTCTCTGCACAGTTTAGTATGTGCGCAAGAAATAGAGACTGAGAAGGAGAGAAAATTTCCCCAAAATAGCAATGTAACTCCTTTGAAATGCAAACAGAGATTATAGAGAGGTCTTTTTAGTGATATAGTCTTTTTCATCAAAATTACAAAGTTTGGAAGTTTCTGTTTAAGAAAATAGTTTCAGTTGTTGAAGGGCAAAAAGAACTTGAACAAAGGGTTTGGTTGGTTACTAGCTTTTCAATTCACCTTTTGCATAATCTATTAAATTCCATAGGAAGGTGAAATAAATAATATTCTGAATGTGACTTTCAGATTGTAAGACTGATAAAAGGAATGTCAAGTCATCCTTAGACTGTATCCCCAAGAGGCCAGTTGCTTTCTTATTTCAGTTCCAATGTCCTTTTGTGCCTGGTTAGGGCATCCATCTTTGCTGATCAGTGTAAACTAGCTATGTGCATTACTACCCTGAGGCAACATTTGAAGTGCACATAGAATTGTAATCTGTGTTTGTTAGGTGGTCATGTTTCTATCAGAATGTATGGGCAAAGCAAAATTGGAGGATTTTGTGTTGCTTGATTACACTTTTAATTCATCTTTCATCGTGAACAGAAACCCCTTGTAAAACATAGAGCAAAGAATATAATCACAAAGGCAAGATGAAAAAAAGAGGCATTACCTGCCGCAGAGCCCTTTTTAAA
>WBNO01019406.1:0-50767 GCA_013400575.1 Peucedramus taeniatus
ATGAACAAGTTGAACTGTTTAGCCCTTTTACTTTAAAGGGTTCTTAATACCACAGAACCATCACTGTTGTTCTTTGCATACTCTTTTCTATAGTTGTACCAATCACAATCAAGTGAATTGTGCTGAAAAGGTTTTTCAGATGAACATTTTTTCTTTCTCAGATATTTCTGAACTTTTCTTTGTAGAGGCTCAATAATTCTCTGTCAATAACTTTAAAAAATGGATAGATATCTTTCTTTTAGAGTGAAATTTGATGGTGGAGGGCTATCAATTTTTTTTAGTTTAAAGAAAAAAATCTGTTTCTAGAATTATTAGCCATTTTGAAATTGAAACTTAAAACTAATAAATATTTTGAAAACCAAGTTTAGAATGAAAATAATTATCAGAAAAAACTGTGTAAGGATACAGGTATGTATTTAATTACATGATTAAGTAATAGGAAGCAACTGTTTGTTCATTGTAGTTAATACACAGATTATAGAGACCTTGGATTTCAACAGGAGAAGTTAGAAAATGTTGTGAAAAGCTTCTAATAAAAAGTAAATTTTAGTACTAGAATGAATTTCCCATGAATATTATGGAGTTTTCATTACTAGAGGAAATTTTTTTTTTAGATTTGTCAAAAATGTTTAAGTACAGTTGGTCATGGATTGGGTTTGGGGAATGAGGGAGCAGATGGCATTGAAGACAATTTTAGTGTTTCTTTAAAAATTTTTTTTTGACAATAGATATTTCTGCAGAATTCTGTGAATCTGTGATCCCTTAAAAGTCAATGTCTTCCATTGAATTCACTGAGTGGGAAGTTGAAACTTGAAGCTATCCAACAATCTGGTGACCTGAAGTGACTCAAGTGCTCTTATATTCCCAGGATATACAAAGGTGGTGTATAGTGCAGGTGATTTTCCCTTTTCTTCAATCTGTTATGCAGCAGATGGAGGGATCAGGTAGAACACTAATGTATCTGCTAGTCCTATATTTTTGAGTTGTAAGATTTTAAAATCTGACTCTGAGCAGTCTCATTAAAAATGTTTATACATACATATGTCTTGTCAAGAATAAACTTCAGTAAGAAATGCTAGGAATGCAAGCCCAGGCATGTCTTTCTGCAGATTCCAGTCATAAGTTTTATTAGATGTTTGTCTTGCCACCTTTTATCTCTATTTCTTCTGAACCTCAAATTCCTCTTACACTCAGTTTAGAGTAACACTTTTCTGCCTCTTAAGACCAGCAAAATTAGATCCCTTTCCATTCAGCTGGTATTAATTCCTTCAGGCTCTACATTGGCAGAAAGTTGTTTTAATGAAAAGAAGACTCTCAAAGCCACCCAGCAAGGTGACCAAGACAAGACTGATTGATTGGGTTTTAGGCAGGGTATTGAAGGAAATCTGGCTGGCAAGAGTAGGACCTAAGCTTCTGCTGTGAGCTTGAGTCTCTGACGGGTGTAGCAGGAAAGGCCTTTTCAGATCAGGTGTCTCAGAGTTGTGTGGATGCTTTGAATGAGGAGGAACTGTACAGACCTTTCTGAAGTTTTGTTCTGGTCAATAATCACTGTTCTGATGCATTGACTTCTGAACCAGTATGTTTTTCAGTGTGAGCCTTTCTGGTTTGGCCTGAGTTTTTTTCCCATAACTCTGAAAGTTTCTCTGTGCTTCTGTTTCCTTTCATTTCCAAAATTAGAGTGCAATTTGCCTGCCTCAAAGCAGCAAAGCAAGATCCTTTTAATAAAGTTACCTAATTTGTGAAGTATGCAAGTGGCATAATGGCAAAGGTGTGAAATGGTGCCTACAGAGGGTTTGGGGGCTGACAGTCTAAAACTGTAAAAGTGACACATACAGGGACTGTCATGTTTTTGCTTTGAAAATACTGCCTCAAGGTGATATAAGGATTACAAAAAACAGTGTCTGTAAAGTTCTTAGGATTCTTACAGGTTTGTATTTGCAAGTGAAGAGCAGAATTATTCTGTGTTTGTTTTCTGGATAACAGTATATAACTAGCTAATTATTTGCTCCATACTAATATATAACTAGTGATAATTAGTCCTGTTGTTCAAGGAAGTTACCAGGGTAGGTTCACTTGAGGATACTCAGCTTCAGACAGCTTCTCATAATCAAATTTTAGAATGTACTTGTACATTTAAGGCTGAAAAGAACCCCATAGCAGGATTTCTAGAAGCCTCCAGGCACATTCCCTGAGTAGATGACTTTAGGGTTGACTCTAACCTTAGGAAAAAGGCATATGAAATTCAGTTGTGACTCTAGAACAAATTACTCCTTGCTACCTTGACCATGATAGTTTTCTTTGTAAATTGCATTTGACCTGTGATGTTTTTACCTGTTGTGAGCTAAAACATGTCATATTAATCCTCAGCTTGAGTCTTAAATAAAAATATTTTCTCCAACATCTGGATGGGTTAGGAGCTTAGGCATAGATAGTTATGATGACTTTGCTGCTAAATGCTATCTTGATAACATTCAGGTGAGCCTCCTTGGAAAACAGGATGTACATGACATACATTAAATTTATACTGATAACATATACTGAGAAAATTGTCTCCAAATATTCTCTGATAACATTTATTCTAACATATTGTTATTACTACGTATTATTGGTATAGATGAAGATAAATGTGATTGCCAGGTGATCAAATGCATTCACAAGTTATTCTTCTGCTAGAAATATCACTTTGTGATCTTGTTGGAATAATCTTGACCCACAGCTCAAGGAAAGTATCTTTAAAGAAATGAGAGAGATAAAGTGCATTCCACTGAACTTGTGTTACCTCTGAAAATTTCCACCTGAATATGCTACTTACAATTTAATGTAGTTATCCAAAGGTAAGAGTTCTTGTGATTTAGACAATTTTCATAGTCAGAATTGGTTTGGCATAATCAGATTTTCATTTCAATGTCTTTTTGTTGGACCAAATAGTCTGCTGCTCTGAAGTAAACAAGATTTTTTTTTTCTTCATTTGCAAGAGCTGAGTTAGATCCTGTGCTTCGTCTTTTTTCTTTAGTAAATGTTGTTGACTTGAAGTAGAAGATTCAGTGGTCAGATTTAAACTTCTGAAAAATATTTAAAAAAAAAATGGACATAACTATCACTTCCTTTCCCTTTCCTGCTGTCCTTTGCCTGTGAGATATTGCCTAGGCTGTTATTCCTATTGATCTTGATGGACAGATTGACTACTCTTGCAAGCATTAAGAATGTGGGCCTGCAAAAAGGCAGCAAATCATTTCAAGGTTAGCCTTTTCTCAACTTTCAGTAAAGCTGTTCAGTATTTAAAGAAATTCTACAGTCATTGATTGTCCTTTTGAGTGTCAAAACATTTTATGCCATAAGTACAAGTCCAATTTTTTTAGACAGTTTGCTTGTTGCAAAAGGCCAGATAATTCAAATATATCTCTCTGCTTCTATTTCTCTTCTTGTCAAAAATGTATTGCTTTAATTTTGTTTTATATTTTGTTTATGACAGGACAAGTGTACTATTCAGAAAAGAAAATGGACAGAGTGGTTGATCCTGAGAGGTTGTCTCTGAGAACCTGCATGCTCACACTGCATCATGGAGGCAATGGGGGAATAGGTGTTATATAAAAATAATATCTAGGTATGGAGTAAGATGTGAACTCTCTGACTGTTCCCAGTGTAGACTAATCCAGGATATCTGTCTATATTTAAAGAAAGTATTTCAGAGTTGTAGAAACAGGGATATGGGTTAAATTTGCGTGGGATTTTATGGAGAAAAATCATTTAACATCTTCCCAAGACCTGAATAGGAGATGCAAATACCCTCTCTATGGTGTAATTTCAGAAGTTGGGAAAAAATATCTTCTGAGACTTAGGCTTCCTCTCTTCAAAATTTTTATATAAGTTTGAAGTATTGTCTGAAATCTCTAATTCAATGAAGCCTCAAAATGTATCAGGTTAGTTATGCTAAAATGTGTTGAGTCAGAATCTTGGTTGTTTTTTCTTAGTTCCTTTGTTTTTCTATTTTTTTCCTCTTACCAAGTTTCAGTTTATGCCATCAGTTATTACTGAAGTGTCAGAGGAGAGTGTTAAATTTTATATGATGTTTTCTTACCTCAGGGACCTCCTGGAGAGTATCTGCATTCTGCACTACATAGTACACAAAGAGGGCACCTAATGGGAAAAAAAAGATTACAAACCACTGATTCTATAACTAAAGCACAATATGGGAAGCTTTTACATTTTTAAAATCTCTATTATATATAGTTTTAATAATCTGCAAGTATACTGAAAAGTTCTGCCAAGTGCATGATCATGGAGGGGAGAGAAAATCTAAATCATAGACACTGGAGATATAAAAGACATTCTCCCTGATCTCTTGTGAGTGCAAGACAGGTTTATGTTGCTTATTTTTGACAAGTTGCAACCATCAGATATCAGTGAAATGGTTCTGGTTCCTTCCAAGAGGGGTTGTTTCCTGAAAGCTTTGTATCATTCACTTCCAGGATGTCATGAAGCCCATGTTTTGAAGGTGTACTGGAATGTCAGCGAAATCTGATTGTCACAGATCTCAGGAGAGGGCTTAGAATGGATGTACTTTAGGAAATGTCTGGTTTCCAAACAGTGTGTTCACCACTGTGATCTATCCTTGGTATCAGAATAAGGACATTTTATGTTTATTTGTGCTTAAGAAAGGTGTGTGGATGGCTGTGCAGCTTTTTGACAGAGCACATTATTGGAAGGAGGAAAAGTTCTCCTGGAATAAAATTAGATTAGGACAGTAGGATGAGCTATTTCATCACTAAGGACTTGCATTCATTCAGTAAACATTAAAACTCTTGCTGTCCTACCCCACTTGGCTACTGTAAAGATGTTTCTAGGCTACTTCTGCTTTTTATAAGATTAAAAATTATATTTGTCAATATACATTATATTCAAAAACAATCCTATTTACATTTTGTGTGAAAAAAAGTGCTTTTATATCACAAAATACATATGAAAAGAAATTTATCTCTTTCCATAAAGGAACATATTTGACAAAACTTAAAAATTATTTTACTTTCAATAAAAATATGCATATGATGTGTTTTGAACCCACTCTAAATTAGAAATTCTATTCCCACTGAGTCAATTGTGAGATTTTTAGAAGTTTAAGTCTACTTAGGAAATAGCAATGAAATTGGAATATGCTTAGCTGGAAGAGAAAAACTCTTGCAGGCAGCTCACATTTCTGAGTGACTATTGGCAGGCTCACTGGGTCAGATGCACTTTTTGCCATGCTGTGGAAGTGAAATACTCAGAAACTCCTTCAATGTCACAGTTTCCTTTGAAAACACCACTTATGCTAAAACACCTGCTCTGACGCTGCTGCTCTAGAGCCTCTAATTTATGGCATAAAATACCATTATTTTTAACAGAGCAGAAAGATTTCTTGCATTAGCCCGTATATATATATATTTTTTTTTTTATATCATAGTGAGCATTTATAGCTGAGTGTGTACCTTCAAGCATTTCCATTTTATCCCCTAATTTTTCCCATTTGTAGAGCATGAGAGTCCAATTTAACATCAAATTTCTCTTCCATGGGTTTAATAGCACTTAGTTTGGTACTTATGGAAATTTCATAGGTAGAACCAATCTCTGTCAGTTTCCCCAGGGTGGAAATTACAGGGCGTGGGAGAGAATATGGAGCTACTGAGGGAGAACTCCCTCGAGTGATCTCCCTATCCTCCTCTCCAAAGCATGCTAGCAATCATTTCTGAAGTGTCGCAGCTATATTTGGAGGGGTTTTTTTCTGACAAATAAAAGAAGATAAAATCTGTTTTGAAGTCTCTTAAGCTAAAAGCTTTGCCATCCAAAATCTTACTGCTGGATGTGTCAGCTGTGCTTGCAGTTCTGAGCAACTCCAGTGAAATTAATAAGATGCCACCATGTCCGAGAGCATTCACAGCAGTGGAGTTCAAATTGCAAAATTACACTGCTTAAAAAGAGTGGCCCCTTCCCATAGCTGTGAAACTATTAACTCTCAGAAAATGACAGAATACTTTTTTTTACTATTTTCCAGCTTTTGAATTAATACCATCGCTACTGATTAAACTCAAGGTTACATGAATTCTATTCTACAGAAAATGGTCTCAGATCTTATGGTTGCTGGTTTCTGTGGCAACATAATTCATATGAGGAAAAGCTTAATTTTATTGTGAAAATGATTTTAGCACCATAACTCTTGACAGTTTGTTTTGAAATTAACTTTTATCCCTTTTTTACAGTACAGTATGGTGCAGGATTTTTTCCTCTAAGAGAACAAAATCATTTGAGAAGAGTTACTAATAAAACACTTGGGTTGATGGCTTATCACCACTTGTAAAACATTGGCTGTCTGTTCATCAGCTCTCATTTCCTGCAACCTTGATAATATAGTGGGGGTAGTGTTCCCTGCTAGAGCTATGGTGCTTTTGAAACGAGCTGGATGTTGTTCACAAGTACAAAACCTAAAACAAACAACCCCCGCCCCCAGCTCTTGTACATCCATGTGTAGATAGAGATGTATATCCTCCAAGCACTAGGTGATATTTATGTTTGCTTTATTTTGGAACTCTATGAGTGGTAGCAGTCACTGCCAAAATGGAACTGCAGTTCCTCATCCACTTTCTCTCTAATTTCATGGGGCAACTGCAGTCACAAGGAATGAACTCTGGCAGGAAGAAAGGTTTCTATTCACTGTACTGGGGACAAGTTCTTCCTCTGCAGGTTTTGATGGATATTTCCAAGTGTGTCACTTGCTGACAGTAGGTGAATGACAGTTGGCTCATGCATATGAGTCTTCCTGAAAGTAAGGGTAAAATTCTGTAGAAGCTGCAATTTGCTCTCTGCTTCAAAGAAAGCTTGGCATGATATTGTATTCACACTGATTTTACAGAACCATAATTTTATTCAATCAGGACGGTATCCATCCCTGTTTCTGCACTGTTAATTTTTTTGGCACTTACTGCTCTTTCTTGTATATCTTTGAAATCTTTAAAATCCTCCCCACCTTCCTGAAGTACATTTAATATACTGAATTTCCAGTCTCTCTGAACCATTCAGTTCTCCTAATGTTGACTGCACTGAGGGTAGCTATGCTGGGAAACTAAATGGGATGAGTCGTGTTTTTTCCATTAACTGATTTTCTTATACGAATGTGCAGTGGGAAGGTTGATCTGTGTTCCTAAATGAATAAGATTGTCTAGAAAAGCAAAGGATTTATACTCCTCCCTCTCAGACAAATACTAGGCACTCTTTCATCAGAGTTGTCCCATTGAAGGACATGGCCAAGACTCTTCTAGTCTGAGTGGAACAAGATTAGTCTAAAATCCTTTGTCGCTATTGCAATCAATGAGAGCTGAGATTTCTTGTCTGACTGTTTGATGCAAACTGTACAATCACCCTTAGACACAATTGGAATTCTGAACCAGCTGTCTGCCTCCTCTATCAGGATGAAGCACGAGGAAGCAGCTGTCAGAAACTGATAATGAGATGCACTGATAGAGCTGTGGGATTACTCTTACCCACCTCATGTCTGTACAAAGCACAGTGGAAGCTGAGTTATTATTATGCTAAATTATTGAAGATTTTTTATATAATTATATATTCAGACCTGTCAAATACAATTTTAATGGTATGAGATAGGCCCACAGATATTTACTCTTCATGTGGCCATCCAGTGGAACCACAACCTCTTGCCACAATCAGCATTACCTAGTGGTTTCATGATGCCTTCAAAGGCACTGTGCTTTCCCCTGTTGCAGTGTGATGCTGGAGTGACTACAGGAAGAGGATGAGACCAACAATTTCTGACTCAGATTTGCCATTGCATTGGTCTGTTTCACTAGATCAATGAAGAAAAAGAGGCAGGTATTCAAAATATTTATGTCCTTGTCTAACTTCGAGCACCTAATTAAACTTAAACCTGATTTAAATCTAATTTAAATTTATGGGATTGTTCCTGTGCTCAAATACATAATGCAGCATTAAGGTCTGTGTAAATAGGACTCAATCCAATATTCTTAAGGTTCAAGCTAAGACATACTAAGCATGTCTTTAGTGTCTTTAGTGATATAAAGATTCTAATTACTGGTATACTGAGATTCTGAGGAAAAATTTTCTTAAAAATCTTCTGAACAATATTCTACAGAAGAAATCAAGCCAGAAAACTGCTATAACAATACCCTTGTATTCTAGTAAGCTGTTGTACAGAAGCACAAGCCCTATTGATGTTTGGTATTGATCAGACTGTTTGTAGACAGCTCTTCCTATTTTTTTACTCTCAATTTCTTCCTTATTCCAGTGAAATATTAATCGTGATCTCCTTTGCTACACCAAAATACAGAAACAAAGTGTAAATTGTAAGTGTAAATTTTTTTAACATGACATTACTGAAGAATCAGGTTACTTTAAGGAATGCATAATTCATTGTCTGGGTGATAGTCACATTGGTGGATACTGACAAAACTCTATTAATCTTTTTTTTCCTAGCTAATTGGGGTTTCTTTGCCCTTTTCAAGAAAGAATATCCTATTCATAAATCTAATACATCCAGGACTTATGTTGCATTGCTTTTATTATTATTGTATCACTGTTTCAGTAGTTCAGTTTTAGAACTGCAGACATAACTGTCAAGGAGATTTACAACTGACTGTTACAGCAGCATTTTATAGCCCAGACTGCACTACAGAGCCTTTCAAGTCTTAACACTTATCCTGCGACTTCAGTTTAAAAATACAATTTGCTTCTTTCTGTTGGTGAGAGCTATTGGTACCATGAAATACTGAAATCATCTGTTGCCCACCATGATTTTTACTTATTTTGGGTAGTATTCTGAATTTCAACAACAATTATTTGCTGCTAATTTACAAGTTAATTGTCAAAATGCACTTCTCCCCTCACCACACATCTTCCCTGCCCATAGCACTGCTGTCCCTTTCCATCTTCTACATTCCAGAACCTGGCAGCAGTAGTTGAAAAGCTGAATAAGAAAACACAGGATTTCCTTCCCCCTTTTTTTAGGGGTTTCTAGAGAAAATACTGAGAGCAAAACCAAAACTCTTCTTTGTCAGTGGTAATCTAATTTTCTTCAATTTTTATCAATATCCTGCTCTTCCTATTTTTCTCTTTCTCTTTCTTTCCTCTCTCTTTCCCCCTTTTTCTCTCTCTTTCTTCCTCCCTTTCTTTCCTCTCCCTTCCTTCCTCCCTCTCTCATTCCCCCCACTCTCCTTTCTGAAATTCATCCATATCCTTTTTCTCATTATTTTTACTAATCTCAAAAATCTGATATCCCCTCTCAAAAAGGGAAATATCTGTGTGGTTTATCCCTTGTACCTTGAAAAATATTTACTGCTCAGTGTTCTCCTTGATATGCAGTTCACCTGCTGGTTTTGCTGATGCAATCTTTCTTTGATAAATCTCTCACTGAATAGGTTCAACATCTCATTAGTGAATGAGATGGGGTGTGGGGATGTAGATGTACAAGTTGAGTTCTGTGAAGAGCAAGGAAGGAAAAAAAGAGGTAAAGTATGCACCTCTTAATGTTTCCATAAATTGCTATTTTTACTACTCATTTGTGTGTATAGTAAATATATACACATATAGAAAATTGCAATTATGATGCAAAAGGTAATTGTTAATAAAGAAAATTTTATTATGATCAGGGGAATTAATGAGGTCTGGCTTCCTATGGATTTATGTCCTTTGTGTCCTAAGTCCTCTGCCTTACTCCCAGTTCCTTCCCAAGTCTCCTGTGATGATCACACTGGCAGGAAATAGCACTTTCTGCAGTTAACATGCAGCTGCCAAAGAGAAGTGTATAATGGCTGAATCCTGTCTTTCCCTCTGTTAGTGCACTAATTTGTTTCTTTCCTGTACAGCTGCTGATTTCCAGAATGTGTGTAAGAGCTTCAGACTTTTGTCTGTCTTTCAAATTTGTTCTCAGATGGCCATCATTTACTGTGGGAAAGGAAATTTAGCAGACTTGCAACATTTTAAAATGTCTTACTCCCTAATTTCCAAACTAAAAACGAGATCAAATGAAAAGATACAGTTTGTGTAGAATAGTCATTTGGGAGCATCAAGTATTATTCCAAAAGCCTTTTACTTGTGCTATATTGATCACTGAGCCTATTGAATAAATGAAGTGTTAGTAAAAGGATGTACAACACTAAGAATTTGAACAAACACATATTATTTTAGCATTTCTGAGCATCAGATACAAAACTTCTCTCTCACTGACTGTCCTGCATAGTAGAAGTACCAGATTTCACAGATGCTGAGCACATGCTTTAGGGAGGATAATGCCCTGCCCTCATCAGTACTATGCCAGAAACTGGTGAGCATGGAAATAAAAAGATATAAACCAGGAGCCCTCAGCCCCAGAGGGAGAGCTATAATACACTGTCAAAAGATGATCCAAGGATCATCTGTAGCTCCAAACAGATGATAAAAGTCTTGAGCTCTGTAGAGGTACTGCTCTTATGGCACATCACGATTTTCCATGTTTTCCATCATGCTTAACATTTCTGAATTCTAGAAATTGTCATTTTCTCTCTCTGTTTCAGAGGAGCTAAGAACTTCATCACATTCCCTATTCCCCTTTTCTTGGTGTTTTTCTTTCCTTATCTTCCCACCATCCCCATTCTCTGTACACATGGCAGTTAACCCCACTTCCAGCAGACCAAATACACCAAGTTTTTCCATATGTGAAGGTCTGAAATTCTGTCTGAAAATATCAGACTTATTTTCTTTCATAAATATTTGAAAAATTACAGCCAACTATTGTTAAATACCCAGGCTTTAAATAATGCTGAATCATGTAATCAAGAATTGCATAATAATCCCTCCAAAGTATGTACCCAGCACCTCAGTGGTTACAGAATGTCACCTCTCAGTTGAATCACTAAGTGTGATGGCTTGTGTGTACCAAGTAGCTGCTTGATAGAATATAAATATTGTAGAATAAATATTGCACTTTAAAGAGCCCAAGCAGGCAGCGCGGAGAAATGGAATCCTAAGGAAGCAAAAAGGTTCACGGGCTGAGTGTTTGCCTCTATTTGCTATTTCAAATAAATAACATTAGAATATAAGCCCTGAATCCACATAAAAATAGCCTTGAAATGGTAAAAAGGAGTTTGCAATATTAATGGATTAGAAATAATTCATCACTCTAGCATATTTCTGAGTGCTATGTCAATTTATTTAAATTGTTTTGGTGCCTAAGGTTCTCTAAATCATTGTAACTATTGTAAGTTATTTTACATGATGATATCTTTGATTAACATCAAATAAAGGCAAGGGATTTCAAGGTATTTACTAAATTATTCATAGTTAAACATAGCTATAAATATAAAAATTTAGAGAATGGAAAGGATGGGAATAGGAAAAAATGCTCTGGAGATCTTGAGAAGTGTGGGGACAAGGACATTTGAAGGCTTAGAGCCTTGTGATATTGAAGCCAGAAGGACACCTTTGAAGAAATGACCAGAAAGTCAATTTTAAGCATAATTTACTGAACTGGAAAAAGCTCAATGTCTGTATTCAGAAAGGACCTTTATAAACCTGAGTCTAAAGTCTGCAGGTCTGCTCAGCAAAGCAAGGGAGAGGACAAAGCTCAAGGAAAAGGGACAAAAATATGTCATGAGTCCAAAAGAAAGAGTAAAATTGTCTGCAGAGTTTTACCTGAGGCTTGTTTTGTTTTGTTTCCTTATTAATTACCTCTCTGGTATAAATTTCCCTTTATATTTAANTTAAGAATTATACCAGGCTGCATGCTCAGGTACTTTGCTGGAATCAGCCATAGCTTGCATGGGGAAAGATGTGGCACAAATTGCATTTAACTGATTCTCAACAATAGAAGCAGAAGACACTTGTAAATACTTGAACTGAAACACATTATCAGATGTGTGTTTCCTTTGAAAAGGCCTCATTGCAGGAGCAGTTTCAACAAACTTCATTAATATTTAATAAAGATTTTAAGACAGGGACAATAAAGGAAGATGCTGAGACACTGTGGGTACCTTATTATATCATATTTAGGTGGTTAATGATGTTCTGCCTGAGGTTGAAAACTGATGAATCTACTGTAGTTAATAGATGGAAAGGAAGGAAGATGTAAAGATGGAAGGAAGGCATTTCTGAGAGTGGAGTGAAAGGTGTGTGTGAGACTTTCAAGCAGTTCATGCAAAGATACATTAGGGTGTTTATGCAGATGTTAGAATTATTTGGCTCAGAAGATACAGAAGCTCAGAGGTTCAGAACAGTTTTGTTTCTAAGGCAGGTCACTTCTAGCCTTTGAAGAGGTCTTCCAAAATTGCAGTCTCCTTCCCATGGCATTTATACCTGTGCTTGGCCCATCGTAGTAGTGATATTTTTCAATTTCACTATATCTGGAATTTCAGCCTTTAGGAATTTCAGTCTTTTCGGAAGCCATTAATTCAGATTTGTATTGCAAGCAGAGGACTATTGCCAGATTCTACTGCTCATTAATTCCTGCCAGAGGCAGGCTCTTTCCTCTGCATCATGTTGGATGAACAGTCTGCCAGAGATTTGCTGTCCCACTACTTCTGTTTTCTTTAGCAATTGCTGGACAGTTGGCAACACCTCGTCACCCACACCTCTGTGCTCTCTTCTTATCATCAGTGCAGAAATAAGTTAATAATTTTGTCCATGAATATCTTGAAAGAGGAGAACTTTTAAAATATCTTTTGTATCAGGTCCTAAAAACCACAGGGAATTCAACAGAAATGGAAAAAACAAAACAAAACAAACCCCAAATACAATTGCTGTAGCTTAATCCAGGGTGCCTGATCACAAAGGAGCATTGGCTGTAATATCTCAGCCAGCTTCCTGCTCTCCCTTGTTCACATCTCCATTCCCAGTAGGCCAAACAGGCTGTTGGTGTTCCCAGGCAGGCTGCAGAGAATTCCACCATGGCAGAGTATATGGGATCATATGGCATATTTTGCCTTTTAGGACATTGGTTTATTATGGTATCCCAACATCTAATACTTCTGTCTTTCACTTCCACACCTCTGTAATCAGAATGATAATGTGTCCTCTGTTCCTTACCAAATCTGCAGTATTAAGTAGAAGTATTGAATTTCCCCTTTTCCAGCATTTGCTTTCAATTCTGATGAGTCTCCTTTTCTTTTTCAGTTTGGTATCTTAGTCAGTCTCCAGCATAAGCCAAATCTCCATGACCCCAATTACATCATACTTCTTTTTAACTGCACTGTGTTGTATCTAAAAAAACCCTGCTAATTTGTTCCTTCTGCTGCTTCTATTTTTGTAGGAAGAATTGACTTGCACAGGATTCATGTTTTCTCCTCTGCTCTCCTCACCGCTTCTCCAACTCACTTGCTCCCTGCTGCTGGGAGATTCTGCTTGTCAGGTGCTGTTTTAGTTTTACCTAAGATTGTTTTTGCCCAAGATTTAACTCTTGACAATCTATACAGTGTTCTACAAGAAAAAAGGAATATTCCCCAGGTATTTTGTTTTGCCTTTTTGCTTTTTTAAAGGAAAAAGTAACGACTTTCTGAAATATTGACCATGCATTTCAGTTTAAGTATATACACCTTAGCCAAGCACATGTGCTTATGGTTTCTCCTGTAATTGTTGCTTGATTTTATCTTCATTTTACCATGGTGATAATTGGTCTTTTTTATATTATTTGAAATAGTCACTTGTGCAACATCTCTCTCCTGTCCCAGGTGTGCTCAGTTGGCCCTCCTGAGCCTCCTGTGTAAGGAGACTTGCAAGACAAGGGACAGCAAACAGGATTAGTGCAGGAAGGAGCATTTGAGATTAGAGCAGTGCCAGAGTTTCACAAGTACACCTTGTGGACAAGATAGAAACTTCGTCTTTGCACTTGGCAGAATGCAATTCAAAACCTGTAGTGTTTGAGGAGATGGGTGTGGCAGGGACACAGAGAAAGCCTGTGAGAGTACCAGTGGGTTACTTTTTATTCCCTCCCTGTAATCTATGACTTCAAGAGCAAGGGTCTTGAAGTTTACCTTTAAATTGGTACTGAGAATCTTCTGAACAAGGAAAAAAAGTATTCAAATTAATCAAACAAAATAGAGAAAATGTTGTCTTATACTACAAGGTCTGTAAAAAGAATAAAAAATGGGTTGAAGAGGAGAAATCCTGGCTGAATTCTGAAGGAGACTACTGTTGTGTGCTAAATGACATTCTTCAGGCATTTCAGGTTACCTTTCTGGGTAACCTGCAACATCTCTTCATGGCTGCCATGGTAACTATCGTGGCTTCAGAGGGTGCAGCCTGGGCAAGGTGTTGAGCACACCTGGAGATTCCTTCAGCAGAGATACACATCCACTCTGGTTTCATTTGTGCTGAATTTTTCTAGCAGAGGAACTGACTCAATGGGATACCTTGTGCATTGATATGTGGAATATCTTGCTGCTGTGGCTTGGCAGGTAACCTAAAAAAAATGACTTTATTTTTTTTATGAAAATATTTCATAGCATTGGGCACTACAGAGAAAGCAATTGTGCACTATGGTGGCAATAATCTGACCTCCCAATTCCAGAGATTTTTCACTCTAACAGGCAGTAAATGGCCTCTACATATATTGCATGTACCCTTCTGTGTTCCCTGACCCTCTGTGCTGCACACAGCCACACATCACAGGAGATAGGACTGGTCCAGAAGTACATCCATTTTCCATTAGGAGCATGAACAGAGTGGTGGGAGCTGTGTGGGAAGGGCCGAGCTCCTCCCTCAGCTGCCTTGGAGCAGCCAGTGGGGCTGGAAGATTGGAACTGGAATTTAAAAGGGTTCAAATAAGTATATT
This sequence comes from Peucedramus taeniatus, assembly GCA_013400575.1. NCBI lineage: Eukaryota > Metazoa > Chordata > Aves > Passeriformes > Fringillidae > Peucedramus > Peucedramus taeniatus. Next base: position 14,804 of record WBNO01019406.1, read on the forward strand.
TAGCTGAAAAGAACAATAAGTTTTTGCTTTTGGTTTTTTTTTAATATTGAGCTCAGTAATGCCTTAGTTTTTTGGGGTTTTTTTTGCAGCTTACAGAAAGCGAAGAAAACAAATCAGACTGCACTTTAGAGACTTAAAGAATGCTGCACTGTCAGAACAAAATCCAAAGCAGTTCCATAGGAGTTAGTGAAGTTGGAGTCTTTGAGACTCATGGAATTTGAGGACAGATTGTATCAGGGATCAGAACACCCAGAATAAGTAAAAGACTGCTGCAAAGTCTGACTTAGGAAAAACAAGATTGTTTAAAGTAGCAGAGCACAGAAGTTTTGGCAGAAAGATGATATAATGACTCAGTGGACTTGCAAAACTAAGAATTGGAATTTCTAGCTATGCTGGACAAAAAAGACTGGAAAATACAAAGTGTGATTCTGAATAAAATCCAACATGCAAATAATGCAGTAGAATGCTCAGCACTAAACAGTGCCTTGCCTTGCACTGTTTAATGCTTGCATTAAGCAAAAACATTTTCTGAAAGCACACAGACAATGACAAATGCAAGCACTTACACATGTGCTCATACATATTTGTCACACTGCAGATGGGAGGAGAAGGTGATTGCAGAGCAAGGAGAACCAAAGGATAAAAGATTTCCCTTGACAGTTTTTTTGAGGAAATGGTTTCACCTTTTGTTTGAAATGTTTACTTGAATAGAAATGCTCTTCTCCTGCTTTGTGTGTAAGATGTTCTCCCCAGACAATGATCAAATTGCAGGTCTCACTCTTTCCACTTCCAGCTTCCTTCTTTCCTAATGCTCAATGGGGTGGGTGTTGCTGTACTAAAAGTACACCTTTTGCTATACTCAGTTGTGCCCAGTGAAGCTCCCACAGCTGTGGGCTTTGACTTCTGACAAGTGTGGATACACAAGAGCAGTGATACTGTTGTGTAACTAATGGCCTTTTTATCTGCAAAACTTTAGTTTCTGGTCCTACAAAATGAAGGAAAATTAGCATTCAGAAAAAGACTACAAGTTTGAAAAGTGAGTGGAAAAAGTACTGTGGGACAAAGCAAAGCTTTGTTTAGTTTAACACAATGAAAAAAGGAGAGATCAGATAGGATATATTTGCTCCTCTTAATGGGGTTTAATTAAAACACCTTTGTTTATTTAAAATTAATTTAATTAAACAATGTAAATGGATAAGAGTGACCAGAAGAAACACCAAGGAGAAGAAACTGTTTAAAGAGAAAGGATAACATCTGACCCAGGCAAAGCTCTGGCTAACTTATTGATGAATAAATATCGATCTCATACAGGAAATTATAGGAATCAATCAGTTCTGGACCAGTTCAGTAACAGTAACAGTGTGGTTAAGCCAACGAGTCTGGTCTCAAGACAGACTATATAACTTGTCCTGTCTCTAAATCAGGGTCTTAGGACACTACCACCTTCAGTACTGGGAAGGTTTAGAGTCAAAACACTGTCCAGGTTCTACATTCCTGTACTTCCAGGTTTTCTGATTAACCTGAAACATGAAGTCTGGAAAGGTGAGTCCCAAGGCAGGGAGGTTGTGTTGGTGTTGCCCCCGCAAAGTACCTCAGTTTCATTTACCGTTTGTTTGTCTCTCACAAGCAGCTGTTTTATAGACCTTTCAGTGAATTACTGTGCAAAAGATTACAAAATATTATTGTGAATCTTGCTCCATTTGAGGTTTTTCAAGCCTAAAGTTTCACTGTTTTAGTTGTTGCATAGATAAAGCAGAAAAATATTTGTATTCTTGGTAGTTGCCTTGTTTAGGGCTGAGGTTCTTCTGAAGGATCAGTCTCATGCTGGAGTGAGACAGAGTTTGCTTCAGTGTCTTGCATTCAAAATGAGATTCTGACATCCCAGAAAATATTGTTCTGTGCACACAGTTTCATGTGATTCATGAAGGTACCATTGAGAATTCATTTTATATTATTTTGGAGATATTTTTCATTGCTGGCAAAGAGGTGAACATTTATCTGTATGTAAAATAGAAACCAAATATGCCTGTTGAAAACTAATCATGAAAAATGTGAGAGGAAATTTTTTAAACTACAGCATTTCTTTTGCAATCAGGTAAAATAGCATGTATTTGGATCTTGATATTATTTTCTATGGAGGATGGAAACAACAATTTGTTTATTTCTAGATCTACCTTTTCATTATGCAGTTGTACAGACTGTAATACAAAGAATATGAAATGGTAATTCTTCATGGTTTGATAATAAGAATTAATATAAATAAAATTATTAAATAATGTATGAAAACACGTAACAAAAATCCTTTGCATACTATTTCATGAAAGGGATTTTAACTTTTTTCATGAATCTGGGCACGTGCTATTGATTTATAGCTCCTGAAGGAGGAGCAATCAGGTCAACCAACAATGAAGCATTGCCAAGCTATTTAATGGAACTTTCTTTCCAGCCCTTGCTTTGACAGGTCTCATACTCCTAAGAAAAATCCTGTTATTATCAATTCATTATTAGTTTTCATCGAAGGCACAGGGTCAGGTCACAAACCTTTTTTTTTCAAAGACTCTGTGACTATTGCTTTCACTTCCAGAGATAAATAAGGAAATGATGGATGAATCTTACTTACCACAGTTAAATTATCAGTGGAAAACTCATTGGCTGGTCCACCAGGGTAAAGAAATTTCATAAATTCAATAAACCACCAGCAGCATAATGTGTAGATATACATGTGAGATGCAAAAACCCAGTGATTGACCAAGCTGATTAGAAAGACAGAAACATATTAGAATGAGTGACTGGTAAGCTCTGGAGGAGGCTGTTTAATGTGGATAAGATTCATGCTGTGCCTCTCTGCTGGTAGCAAAAATAGCTGGAAATTTTACAGGGACAGCCTTGTAGATGGTGCAAGTGGCTGGCATGAAAGGCAGAGGAGAGAAGCCAAATACTTTTCAATTTGTTTCTACCAGGCCTTTGTATTTTTCTTCTCTATTAGTAATAAATGAACAAAGGTTTTCCCAAACTGTGTTAAAGACTTAAGGGAAGAAATGCCTTTATTTAGCATGGATTGTTCCTCAGCTGTTTTCTGATACTTCTGAGTGTGACAAGCAATTAATTCTTTACTTATCAGTTCCACTGATTTTATTACAACTCTGCAGATACCTCAGTACAACAAATATGTAAGACTATATTTAAAATTTAAAAAAAGCTAAATGCTGTGTAGAATGAGGTATTCTATGTTTAATGACAGACTCTGACTCTCAGAACCACTTTGTACATTACCAACAACTCCAGTCTGTGGCAAGGAAATTTTATGTGTTACATTGAGTGCAAAAATCAAGATTTGGACTTTCTTGGGACTAGTGACTTAAAACTATTGCTTCATTACATTTTGTCTGCCTCATTACTGATAATTTCCTTTGCATCTACTATAACTTGTAACCATTTGTGAAAGATCGAAATGCTTTTTGTATTTGTACGGCTTTTTTTTTTCCCTTCCAGTCAAATAAAGCTTCTCTCTTCTGTCTCAATTCACTATTTTCTGATCACAGAAGGAGGGGAGAAGCGGATGGTGGAAACAAAGAGTGTTTTATAAAGTGAAGAAACGGGAGGTTTTCCATGATATTTTTGACTCAAGTGTTGGTTGTGTTGCATGTCTCTGCTGCACTAATTGGTATTCTCTTTCTGTTTGAAGTAGTGCTGAATCAGGGCTGCTTATACATGAATTTTTAGGCTTTCTGTGGATTTACTATAATATATCACTCATGGAAGTTTTCCTCATTGATGTTACCAAAGCAATGCATGTAGATCCCATCAAAAACAGAGCCTCTTGTGCAAACACCTCTGTGTTTGTTCAGGCACTGCTCATGTGCACTGTGAGACCTGTCTGTAAAGTGTCACTGATGTGGAGTGGGACCAGGAAATATTGTATATAACAGGAAACAGCACCACTCAATTCCCATCTCATTCAGCCTTATCAGGGAATGTCACCTCTTGGGAGAGTGTACCCATTGGTAAAACTTACAGTGTAATTGTGAATGAAACATGGATCCAATATTTGCTGAAATAATTAGGTAAGAGAATTGGACTTTGTGAATTTGCTATGAATTTATACACAGTTTTCCATACTGTTCATTTCACTATGTGCCACCATGAGAGCTAATGGTCTCACAGTGCCTAATGCTTTAAAGAAGGCTGGCTGTGGCTGTTTTTCAGTCTCATTTGGGATCAGACCCTTCACACAGCAACTCTGGGCCTGGCACAGGGGGCAGGCACCCAATAGCTCCAACAATCTCCTGCTGGGGTTGAGCCCTCTGGCACAGGAGGGACAAAATCTGGCCCCACCTGGGAGGGTTCACAGGAATTTGCTTTCCCTGCTCTGCTCTGTTTTCTGTTGGGTGCACAAATGATGTTCCTGTTTTATTTAGGGACTGGATGACACAAGGACCATCCTGCACCTGCTTAGGTTAAACAGCTGCTTAAGATGAAATGGATTGGTTTGGTTACCCCCAAGAGGGACCAATAATTGCCTTGGGGCAACACTGAGCTGTCCCTTGGGAGGCCACACTCCCTCTTAGTCCAAAGGTATTTGTGAATGGGAATGAATGAACTGGGAGATTATTCCTCTTAGTCCAGCTTGTCAAATAGCACATTTCTGATTAAAATTTATTCATAAATTNAAAAATCATGGTATAAAAAAATTAAATCTAGAGCTAGATAAAAATGAGGATATATTTGGGTGCACACTGAAAGAGAAGCTTTACCATAGGACAATTTCTTGCTTGCAATTCTGTTTTGCAGCCTGTGGAGGCTTGGAAGGGAGCCCAGCATTTGTGCAGTGCAACTTATCTGGTATTTGAAGCACAAACACAGTGTGTTTTTTTGCTTTCTGAACCCATGATGTTGGCCTGAATCCAAAGAGGCATCTTGAGATTTTTGTTTGATGACCAGCAGACAAGGTATCATTTGGTGACTGTATCATGTTATCTAGGCTTCAAACTGACACTTCTCTAGAGTAACACAAGAAACATTTGTTTGTGGTTTCTTCTTTCTATTTTCCTGCCAAAATGTTTTATTTTGGAAATCCAGATTTCTGTTCTGTACAAGTGTATTTTTAGCATAAAATAAGAACAAGGTAAAACATTGAAAAGCATTACCAAAAAGCTGTTCATTAGCAATCCTTCCAAGGAAAGAAGAAACACAAAAACAAAGTAATCTTTGTTCCAGTGCTGCTGCAATCTGTCTTTTCAGCACTCTGTACTGATGGTTTCACTATCAAGCTTTTGCATGAAAAACTAGAGGACAATAAATTCCCAGGCAGTGCTCAACAGCAAAGAACATGACATAGTTCCTTTGTGAACTTCAAACAACTGGTGCTGCCAGAGCACACAGATCAGAGAGTTCCTCTGCTGCTTGATTGATGCAACATCTCCTGATCTGTACAAATACAGAAAGAATTTTGTGTGTGCAGAGCTTCAGAGGAGAGCTGCTGCTGAAATGTTAGCAATCAGTCTGAGGCCTCCTTGAAAAGGGGATCCCGAGGAATTTTACACATGGACAAACATGAAGATTGTGATTATCATCCTAGAAATCAACATGTCAGAAGGAGGGATGGGATGGCAGGGCAGAAGTGAGTGCAGTGAGTTCCTTGTTAGCAGGAACAGCACTGTGGCACTCTGGCTGGGGGCACAGGGCTTGGATGCCAACATCCACGAGCAGCCCAGTGTCTTCTCTCTGGCCTCAGAGTTTAGAGGATCATAAAGGCTTTGTGTAGCATCATATCTGTTCCTCTCAGATCTGCAGCTAAGTGGATGCTGAAGGGTTAAAAAAAAGGCATTTCATTACTTTTCCTGATTGGCACCTCAGATGTTCTTCCCCTTTCTCTTTTTTTTCCTTTTAGATTTGTTTAATTGAAAACAAATAGTGTGAATGAATTATTGTAGATTAGAACATGAGAGAACTCTAATCCTCTTCAGTGAATATGGAAGACAGCAGAATGGTGACAATACCAATACCTACAGACTTGCTAGTGGTTAATTTTCTTGCTCTTTCAATTCGTGTAACTACCCAGAAGAGATGCCACTGAGAACATTTTTCACTTCTGTCATTCTCACACTCTCAGGAAAATACACACTTACTGTTCTTTGCATGAAATACCATGCACATAAAAGTCAACAGCTAAGATCCCATTTATTTGAGGAGATTAAGATTTCATTTTCTGAGTCATCTTTTGTGTGTCAGCAATGACAATATTTACAAGTTCTCTATTCGTGCTACTTTTGTTTTATTATTGTTATTGCAGTGATTGGTTCTATTCATAATTTAAAAAAAAGTAAAATATTTGTAACATGCAGCATTTCATTTTGGTTCCATTGCTTGTTCTTGTAAAACATACTGCCACAGAAAAAATGGAATCACTGAGGGAAAATTGCATGACAAAATCAGGCTGATGCTAAAGAAAAAATTTCTTTTTTGCAAGAAAGGTGAGTTACTAAGTTTTCAATACAGCCAGATGTCATAAAATGAGAACAGAAGGTAACCATAATAATGGAAGCTTGCCTAATAATTCCAGTGTAATTTGTGTCTTTCAGTTGCCTTTTAATTGTAAAATTTCAGATTGAAATTGAGCTCATTCCCACTCCCAGTGTTGTTTTGAGTAGTCCAAATTGGTGTTTAAGTTTGATTAAATAATTCCACGTTTTTTAGATCTTTTAGGGGAGAAAATGGCCAGAAACTGTTCCAGTTTCTTGGGGTATGTGGGGGTTTGCTCTTTGGGTTTGGTAGGGATTTTTTTCCATGTTTTTCTTTAATCTTTCCCAGGAATATCATTCACTGTCAAGAGTTTGTGGCAGAAATATCCATTAATGCCCATGCAGTAAAGATCATTAGCTGCTTGCTGCTGCAATTTTCAAACACTTCATGTGCAGGAAGCAGGATCCATGATCACAGTGTGGCTGTAGCTTCTGTGGCCAGGACACAGAAAAATGCTTGACACTGCCCATCTTGTCCTGCCTGTCAGGTGAAGTTGCATGAAATAATCTTTAGAAGGTGAAGGCCACAGAGTGTGAGCTTGATGGTAGATTTGGTGACTGTTTGTTGTTTTTTTCCCCTGCAGCCACCTTATATCTGAGGTTTGTGTTTTGAAGTCACTTTGGCCTCTCTAGTTTTTTTGTAATTGGAGGAGAAATGCTGTCCTTTTATTAGAAGCAGTTTAAGGAAATTTTCTGCCATAGAGTTTAGGTATAGAGACTAAGCATGGAATGACAATTTTTGTTCTGCTATGCTGAATTTGGGAAACGTTATCAACTTTTCCTTCAAAATATAATATAAGCTTACTGATGGTGGACCTGTTTGTTTGCCCTCAGCTTTGCAAAATGCTCTAAGGCTCTGTTCCAACTGTGGTGTTTGCTGTCCTTTGAAGTCTCAGCTGTTGAGGATTTTGCATTTGAAAAGTAGCCACTACTGTGAATATGCCTGAGTTACTCTTACTAGTGTTTTCACTGTGCCATAGGTGAATCAATGCCATGAAATTCCTATCCCCAAAGATAAGATTTCAGTGAGAGCATCTCTCTCTTAGTGTCACCTCCACTGAGATCAGACTTTGTGAGAAGAGAAGAAAATAGCTGTGCCACTAGAGTCACATTGCATCTGCAGGGCTTCAGGGAGGGGAGCACAATGTCACTGCAAAGCTCCACAGAGATCCTTCCTTTCTTTAACAGCGTAAATACCAAGGATTTTGCTATTGAAAAGAAACTGCTTTTATGAATATATTTTAGTTACTGTTAATAGTGTTTTCATTGTGTCAAAAGTGTATTGAATTTCTTCCAATAAAGCTCTATCTCCTGAGACACAGTTTCAGTGGGAGCATCTCTTACTGTCACTTCCATTGAGATCATGATTGCTTGGAAGGCAAAAAATAGTAACTGTGCCATTAAAGTTATACCATATCAGTAGGACTTGGAAAGACTACAAAGTCAATGAAAAATGTCATATGCACTTTTTCAGTCTTTATCTTTCAGGGTTTTAAAATAAAAAAAATAGAGATATATTTGAAGGGTGACAGCAATATTTTGAACCATTTTAGTCCCTTCAGTTTTTCTCCCAGTGTCTAAATCAAGAGGAACTGTGTTAAAGCACTGAGTCCTGTGTACAGATTTGGAAGCAAAGATGCAAATTAAAGAGAACAATATCTTCTTTTGTCTTGTGGCAGTCACCAACAAAGATGAGGCTATTGCCAGGGGTCAGATGCAACACAAATCTTTCAAATCAAGTCAGGAAGCAGCTGAGCCCATGAGAATTGGTAAAAACCCTGTCCTTGACTTTGCTGGGTTTTGTGCTGTGCTCAAGGCTGGCATGCAGAAGCTGTGGCACAGGGATGTGTGGGCCTTGTGACACTGTCACAAGCAGTGCATGCATCTGAGAATGGTGGCAAGGACTGCTTCTGCCACTGCCCAGGAGATGAAAATAAGGGTTTATTTTATATTATTTTATACTATGAGACCCTAATATTATTATAAAATAATATTTTATATTATTATACACTCTCAGATTCTTTCCATCTGAGGAAAGAAAAGGTGTCTTGTTACCCAGCCAAAGGCCAATGGAGACAAAATATGTTTCTGTACTAAGCCAATACTGCTCAGCCTAGGTCCCAATTCTATAAATTATTTGAGAACTGTTTATAGTACTGAGATACAAATATGCCTTTTTTTAATATCTAATTTCCTTTGTTGCAGGTTTCAACACAAGCCTGTTGCTTTTTTTGACATGTAGTATTGGACTTTATACCAAACATGTTATTTATTATGTGAAGTGAGCTGAGAAAAAACGTAATTTGACTTCTTAAATTATGTGGATGTACTTGTTATTCTATTCTCAGGAGCATATGAAATAGCACTACCAGCAGAGACTCTGACAATAACTTCAGCTGCATGCTTCTTCTCCCTTCTGCTCACATCTCATTAGTGATATTGTTCTAATAGAATAAAAATAATTAACTTGTACATCTTCACAGATGAGCCAAACAGCCCCAAGTGAAAACAAATTTCAGTAATTTACACTTCCACACTTTCAGTGACTTAAATCTAGAGCATGGTGATCTCTGGCTAAGAAAATTTTAGATCTAGGCATGTAAAATAAGTTATTTTAGTGGTTGGAATTAGCAAATACCACATACTGTTGTCTTTTTTAATTTTCCACCTCATTAACATCTGCAAATGAGTATGTGAGGCTGAGCCTACAGAAGTCATACTCTTTTGTCATTAAATGTATATGCTGCTAGCAATAACTGGATCTCGTATTTACCCCCAAAATCCAGCAATATTGACAACTTAGAGTTGTGTAATCAATATCCATATCCTGAATTTGTGGGACAGTTAGAGATAAGGGCAAACCTTTCCAACTCAGTGGCATCTGTCCATACAGCTCCAAGCTGTAAGCTGTTTCAATTAAAAAAAAAAATCACTGAAACACAGAATTTTCTTACTCCAAACTGATAATGTTCAGATCTCAACAGAAGTATATTCTTGGGGCAAGTTCCTCTGTTAAGCTTTATATCAGATGTCACCTATGTAGGCAGTTTTCTCCCAAATGGTGTAGTTTGGAAGTAAATGTAAACCAGTTTCCTTTACAGTTCCTGCCTCCAAATGGTTCAGTCAGTTTCGTTAATACAGGAAAAAGTGAGGCAACCTTTATTTAATCTGAGTACCAACTCTGTTTAGTCTCTGTAACATTGTCCCACCATGTATGGACTATAATCACACCCCCATCATTGAATGGATCACATGCAGTCATTATTATAGGACTGAAACTTTAACCTTGGACTCCAAACCACCATTAGATATCATTTGAACTAATGCAAATCCATGTTCCCATGGAAGTGTAAAAGAGCCATTTCTCAAAGCAGGGAAATTGATAAGCACTGTTACATTGAATTCAGCCCTTCTGATAATGTGCATAAGGGCTCCCTTTAGCCATGCTAATCTTCACTAGCTGTGAGGAGCATATCATGGCAAATGTACCATTACATAAATCCTTAGTAGTTTTTATTATGTGACTTTTTTTGTTGTCCTATGATCAATAAATTTTGTTTTCTCCAAAAGCTTTTCAATGTCAGAACTGGTTTTCAATTCTCCTAAAACTGCTGTCATCCACATCTCTCCCAAAATCTAAATTCACCGAAGGAGGATTATACAGCTTGACAAACCAAAAGGAACAACTTGACCTCTGTAGTTTTGACTATTCTTTAGTAATGCCATCACAAAATAAAGATAATATCTGATGATCACATATCAGCAAAGACTGGAAAATGGCATTGCTCAGACTTGACATTTTGAGTGGCAGATGGAATAACAAATAATTTTTTCCCATCTTTTCTTGTCAATATTTATTTTAAAGCACAGAAGCTGATAAATAAAGTGCATTTTAGTTCCACAAAATATGAATATCAATATGCTTCTTTGGCCTAATTGCTAATCTGTTAACAAGAACTGGATCATAATTTGACATGAAACCAGATTTTTCCCCCCTATTTTGAAATAGTGAGCAAGGCATATTATTGTGCTGATAAAAGTATCTCACTGTCAAATATTCCCTGTGATGTTTTCACAGCATCCACCTTTTTGAGGTGTCTGTCACTGAAGTTGAGCACCTTTCAAACCTGCACCAAATATTCCGTTTCTAATTGCTCTGGCCTATGAACCCCAAACATTTTTAAACTTTTATCCAAACACTAATGAAGTCAGCACCAAGTCTGTACATTAGGTACCTGACCTATGTAAATATGAAACAGTTAACTGTGCATACATTGCTCTAATTCTAGTGCCTGCATAGACCAATGTCACCACGTATTCCTGCTAAATAAGCTTGCTCTTAGCCCATGGGTTTTCCACTGAGTCTTTCACAATACAATTAAATTCTTTCCCTGTCATGTCCCAAGTGGCTTTCAGTAGGCTTTGGAAATTATTTTCCCTGTGTTCTGGACATAAAGCCTCTACCAGATACCCTTTGCTATAAGCTAAACAGCATCTCTGAAGGGTCAAATCCAAGCACTAGAAAAAGTGTATGGATTTGGCTTGAGCTGAAGATCAGCTGAAGCTGGGGCCATATGCAATCCTTATAAATACTGAGGTATCTAAAAATGAAAGGCCTTTAGTAAATTAAAAAAAAAAAAACAACAAACCCTTTCAGTAGGAGAATTAAAGCATAACTGACAATCCCACAACTCCTGTCTTTAACCTGGTGACACCTTTGAGCACCTGTACAACTTGGAAAATGGCACCAGTGAGAGGATTTTATTTAGACACATGAACATCTTGTATCAGTAATAGCTACAAGAATAGAATTGTAATTGATGTATAATTTATCTCAAGCTTGCCTTCAGTCATGCTTTGCTAGGAACTTTTTACTTCGGTCCTTATTTTCTACCAGTAATTTCATGGGGTATAAATATATGGAACAACCTGTATAGGGACCATTAGAGTGTTATGTTTGACACAGCTATAATTGAAACTGCTTGGAAGCCTTCAGGGAAAGCTGAACAGAATCTTTAATATGTTTCCATATTGTTCTTTTTTTTTCTTCCTTTTATCTCTATGGATACAGACTGATTCAGGTTAAAGGGATTATAAATGTTATAGTAAGTTACTTAGGAAAAACGTGAGATAAATTTGATGGCAGTATTTGTGATAGACTGAAAATAAAATAATGTAATTTCTTAATTATTAAGGCATTTCTTCTAATTTGTATTAAGTTGCCCCACTTCTCTCCTAGGTAGTGTTTTAGTGTCGTGTAAGATCATAAATATGTGACTCAGATAGCAATCATACAACATTTTAATTTGTTTTTAGCCTATGAAGTGTTGCTCCTACAATGCATTTCCTTTATTGAACCTATGAAATACATTTGTTGCTTTTAAAATAATTTTTAAAACCATATTAATCTTGCAGTCCACTCTCTCCCTTAGTATTTATATATCCAGCCTATTCTATCTGAATGCGTAAATAAAATACTTGTAGAATTTTACTTGTATGAATTCTTCATAAAGGTTAGAAGTTTTATAAGACAAAATCAGGTATGTTATGTTACAGCACTGAATATGATGTTTGCTGGTAATTTTCTTTACAAGGATTCCCTCTGAATTCAGGCCTCCTATTGATGGGGGATATTACAGCCACATCCTTCTGAAGAAGGCAGAGTCTTCTGATGTGAAATTATGGGAGTGCACCTCTCTCCACTGCTTAAACCAGCCTTGGGTGGGGCCAATTAGTGCTGTCTGTAAAAATTTCAGCTGGCTAATCCTGAGAAAAGAAAAGAAGGGGAAAAAAAATGAGTTGATTAATTGCTGCCTGACTTTCATATGGACAAAATACCTGGAGATGCCTCTGCTCAGGCCTGGCTACTTTTTAGGATGCCATTGGGCATTATGCCTTGAACAAAGTTTTGAGATTAACATGTGTGGGTACAAAATAGCTAAGCTGAATGTTCTGGAGTTGAGGATCACTACTAAGCAGACAAAACTATATTATCCTTCTCATTTCAGTTTTGTGGAATAAACTTACAGAAAGATGTGAAGCCTGGTGAATGAACTGATCGATTAAATGAGAGTCAAGTATAAACATTCTCCCAGGTAAAGGTCCAAATATTCAAATTGCCAAGGAACATGTTTATATCTCTTTAAATATATATATGCAGATTTTAAAACATATACAGACATGTTAAAAATATAAAGATATTGTTGCCTCACTCATATAATGAAACATTTTCTTCACTCTATGAAACAAGAAATTAGAGCTTTTTCACTTCCTAAACCAGACGTGCCGTCTGTATCTAAAACAGTTTTCCCCTCTGTAGGCTCTCAGTGTACAAACATATTAAATTGTAAATGTCAAGCTTGATGTGAGGTTTGGGTGGGGGCCTGTCTGCAAATCCTATTTTCAGTGTTCCAGCAAGCACTTTACCCTGCTCAGTAACTTGCACCTTTTCAAGCAGAATAACTTAAGGCACTTCTCATACAATCATTAACTTGTTGTTCCTAGTGGGATCTCTTTCCTGAGTACTTGTTAATGTTCATGATATGGGTCACAACTCTGCATTGCTATTTTCTCTAATTACCATCCTTCAGTGTTTTTTTTCCCTCAGCTGGAACATTGTGTTCTCCCAGGCACAGTGTATGCAAAAGTTGAGATATCACAAACTGAGAGGAAAAAATAACCTAATTATCTTAATGGTCCAGGAAGGTCCAATTAGGAATTAGAATAATGTGTTGAAGTAAAAATTATGCATTGCTTCTTTTGACTCTGTTTCTAAACTGTTAAATTCACTGCTCAGATTTATCATGGGATTAACTAACTACTGATAAGAACGCTTTTAACACCAAAGCTCTTATGTTTCTGAACACAGATGGTTTGAGGTGTTTGAAACTGCATGGATTTCTGAACTCTAGTATCATTGCAGGGTTGTTAATTGTTCACTGAGTGTTGAATGGAAATAAACTTTAATTCATGCTGCATCATCACTGGAGATGCAGTTTTCGTAAATGAACGTGCGGCTGCCATGCTGAGATTTCAAGGAAGTGACCTCAAGAGTGAGTGACCTGTGAATGTGCAGGCTCTGCTTGGTCCTGCTTCTTGCATTGTGCACACAACTGATCATGTGTTACAAAACCTACAGAAAGAATCTCACAGTGGTACTACTTTATTCTGAGGTTTCATAGTTTATGCTGAATTAAAGAGAGTAGGGATGGTTAGTGTGGAAGGAGAATGGTTTCTTGCAGGATGGCTGACTGCAATGATGACACATTTTCCCTGTGAACCCCTCCTTCAGCATGAACTACACATGAATTACAAGGTACAGTCTGCAAAAAATGATTGCAAACTAGGGCTGCATTTGAGACTAAAAGATCCATAGTCAAATCCACAATTTATATTCCAAGGGTTGATATGGTTATATAATAGTCCTCATTTATCACTTATACCATTATGTTTCTACTTTGGTAGATGTTTACATCAATCTTGGGAATCTCTCCAGGAAGTCCTAAGGGTAAGCATAGATTCCTACCAGCATGCAGCCTGAGCTTGGAAGTGTTCATGGTGAAATACCATTTCTTAAAACCTCTGGAGGAAAACTAGAGGAGATCAATGTAAGCACAGAGGGAACAAAGAATTCTAATACTTATTACTCTGCAGGATCAGGTTTTTTTTCATCCAAATGGATTCACGTTTCTGAAATTGGAAGCTTTGAAATTGGTAGCTGACAGTAATATATACATGTCTTTATTTAGTGGTGGTGGGGTAGGCTGTAATACAATATCATAATAGAACTTGTTAGCTGCATGATATGAAAGAAACAGAGGATAATGCCTGCATTTTTCCTGCATTTTTTTTGCCCTGAAGTGAAAAAAAAAAAAAAGCAAAATAATTTCTCTGCTCACTATTATATATTATGCTACCTCATCCATCTTATCATTCAGTTGTTTAGGCATTTCTTTTTGCATCTCTTTGCCTTGTGGCGTGGGCCATGCATAACCTCGTCTTATCTTCTTATCCTAGAGGATGCTTTCTAAAGCTTTCTAAAGATTTCATTCTTTATGTATTGGAGCTCTAATTTCTCACTCTGAAGCCAAACCAATTCTTGACCATGCTTTGCTGCTCAGGTGCACCATACAAATCAGGCTGGAAGAATAATGACAGGCAAAGGCAAAGTGCATGAGGCCCGAGTGCTTGGAATCCAAGATTGCTGCATTTAGCATCTAAAGTCAGGGTGCTCACTAGGATATATGAAATATGAAATGTAATGTCGTGACTTAGAGGTATTCAGAAAAAATTTTTTTAGTAGCTTTTTTTTCTAACAAAAATCTAAAAAATTGTCTCCATCTTGATTCCTGCTGCTTTTTTGGGCTTCAGAGGATCCTCTGCACAACAGGTATTGTTGGTCAGGGAGAGCAAGCCATACTCTAGAGATAATTGTATAGAGCTAGGCTGGGAGAAAGTTCCTGTTTTTTCATTCACTGCCTATCAAAGAGGAGTTGGACCATGTGGAGAAGGTCAGAGAGAAAGTAAAGAGAAAGCACAGGGGTGTAGAAAACAGGAGGTATGAGAGTGTGGGTTTTTTGTTCTAGAAACAGACAACCACAGCTCCTTCATTCAGGACAAGAAACAGGCCACTCTGGAAAGGAAGGGAATAACTTCAGTAGTTCAATAGATAGGACAAAACTAAGGTGACGAATCAGATTTCTGTTAGGAGAAAAAAAAAGGCTACTGGGCAAATAGCACACATTGGATGTGGAAATATGGCATTTCTGCCATGGGTATGTCTTAAGAACAAGTGAAATAAGCATCTGTCAGCAATATCAAGAAACAGCTAATCCTTCCTTGGGGCAGGGAAATGTTTTTGCCTATCGCTTAAAATCCCCTTCAGAAATAATTTTTCATTGACTGTATTAAGATTTTACAGGGAGATTTTCAGCCCAAAGGGTATGTACTAGGAAGTCTTGTATTGTTTTTGTTGAGAATTTTTAGATATTTTTTCTCCAAGAGTAAGTGGAAAATGTCACGTGGGGAATGTCTGGTCAAATAAAAGAATGTTGAGAACTACAGTGTTTTATAGTTGTGCAGTGGGCAAGTCTGTAAAGCAGATTCCTGTGGTTACTGCAATCAATGTCAAAAATTCTATCCACTCAAGTGGTTGGAGACACAAAACTTAAGCTGCTTAGAAGATACTGCTTAATCAATTTGAATAAAATTCTTCTGTCATGTGTGTTGAACCAAGCAATAGTTTTCTGTTCTCTTTAGAGGTGACAATCCATCATGCCAATCTCCCTGCCCCCAACATTCTTTGGCACTCACGTTAGTTAATATTCATTAAATTTGCCTTGAGGAAGTTATTTTGCTGTCCAGATTTTGTGAAAATTTTTCTTTCCACCCGCCTGCTTTATCACCTCGGCGCATCCATTTACAGAAGATGTAGACGCAATATAAAATATTAATTCATCAATTTGCTGAGGTTAAAGCTGTGCCTCCCCCCCTTCCCCTGCAGTCATTTGGACACTGTAGCGCTGCCGGGGGAGGCTGTGCTGCTTCCAAAGGGTTGGGAGCCGGGTCGGGAGCCGTGCCTGGGGCTCGGCCCTGGCTCTGCTCCGTGCTGCTCCCCTGGGCAGCGCCTTGGGCTGGCGGTGCCCCCGCGGCTCTGCGGGCGCTGCCGGAGCCCCGCCGGGAATGCTCCGCTGCCCCTCCGGGTCCGGCTATCCCTGGGGGTGCCGGGCTGCTCGGGGCAGAGGGATCTCACCTCATTCCCTTGGCTTTTAAGGGATGTGGTGGGGAGGAAGATGTGAGCTCCCATAACGTGAAATGTTCTGGTCTCCAAAAGTCCAGGTTTGTAGTGTGCATTGCTAGACGGTCCTTGGTGGCTGTGTGGGGGATTTCACCCCCACAGCCTCCCCATGGGAGGCTCCCCTGCTGGGGGAGACCCTCCGGTCTCAGTTCCGTGTCAGGAAATGAAGACCCGCAGAACGTTTTCTTTCTTGGCTCTCTGGGTTTATTGTTATCTTATCAAAAACCCGGCACTGTCCGCACCGGACTTAGCGCTCAGGGAAACCACCGCCAAAATGGCTGAGGAATGCACAGTCTCGAGGTTCTTTATAATCACCTTGTCCAATTAACTCTAGAAATGTACCTTATTTTCATTTCTCTACCAATACTCATCCCCTGTCCATCCACGTAACCAAAAACTGCGGCAAATCTCCTCCAATCACCCTGTGCCACCAACACTGCAGAAAATGGAGCAGATGAAGAAGTATCTCGGGCCACTGCCCTGTCCTCCATCTTGGCTCCCTACTAAAACCTACTAAAACACCCTAAAACCTAGATTTCTCATCCCAGTGATGTGCTACACTAATCTCTGTTATCTATCTTACACTTCCATGGATTCTAGTTTATCTAGAACTCTTGGAAACCTTCTCCATGGGTGAGGATCAAAGCCAGTGTTTTTCTGGGGTTCAGTGTCCCCCAGAGCAGGCCGAGGAACATCCCCCTTGCCCTGGGTTCCCACGGCTGTGCTGGAGTTCTGTGTGTGTGAAGGGACAGTGCTTACTGTGAAACAGGGCTTAATGGAGAGGGGGAAATGCTGCTGCCTCTCTGTTTTGTTTAGGGTTAATCAATATTTTAGCTAAGAGCACATTAACACAGACTTGAAGAGTCTAAATTTCTTAGTCTTAGTGAGTAGACAGCTGTGAGGCTCCAAGCATTTTTTTTTTCAGTTGTGGTTTGTTATTTTAATTATTTTTTTTTCAGAGTGCACATTGTTTTACTTGGGGTATATCTCAAACCATAACACTCTTCTGATTGCTTTATCCCATTCTTCTGTGTACCAAAGAATAGAATAATGCATCTTTCAGTGCTGTAGAAAATTGATGTAACTCTGTTCCCTAAACACAATTTTTCTTGAAACATTGTATGTATATATACACAGATAGTATATAACTCTGTGTCTGATTTTAATTTTTCTCATGTTCTTTCCAGAATCTACTTGGATTAATAGCTGGCTGTGTTCTTAATCAATAGAATAAGCAGCATATCTCTTATATTATTGATCATTTAGCACGCTGTTCTAGATTACTAAATGAGTTCATCTGAAATGTAAGCCTTTTATTTCTTTTTCCATTGTGTGCCCAATTGAACATTGCTGTGTTATATTGGAGATACTAATCTGTAGTAAAATCACTGTAATTATGAAAATGTTCTTAATTTCATTGTACTAAGCATGTATTGCTGCACAGGTACACACTGTAAGAAAATCTAAATGGAAGTAATTTCATTTGTGCTCACAACGCTGAGAAAGATTTAACACTCTTTCTATAAATTAAGGATAATTTTAGCAATCTTAAACTCTAGAAAAAATACTGTCTATAGCAAACTACTTAATTGACATTTTAAAATGCAATATAGCCTTTAATAAGGAAGTATTATGATTTGTGAGGAAGCCCAAGGCTAATATTTTGGCAGCCAGCTTAGTCTTTAGCACAGCCAAACTAAGACAGCTACAAAACTTACATCAATTACTGGTTGTACAACAAGCTGTTCTTCCAAGCATATGATTGTCTCACTTAAACCGACCTGTTTTTCTCAAAACAGGTTTTTGCTTGTGAGTAAAAATATTCTTGAAACTGGTACATTAAGTGCCCAGCTTGCAAATCCCTGGATAAATCTAACTGCCTTGCAGACAGTGAGAGTGCTGTTGATTTGGGGGAGGACAGGCTTTAGCCTTACTCTCTGTCTCAGCTGAAGGAATCCTCCAGATCCTGAAGCACAATCCAGGTGTTACACCTGGAGAGACAGAGCAGTGTTACACCTGGAGCTGCTGAGAAGTTCCTGTTTCTTGCTCACATGCAAATCTTCCCGTGGCTTCCCCGTTCCGAGTGTTGAAACCCTCCTCTGCTTCCTTGGTTATCGGTCTTCACTTCCAGATTAAACCTGCCAGTCTTGAATCTATTTTTGGCTCTCCTCCCTGGTTCTTTTCCCCTTTTCAATAGATCTTTATGGACAACAGCAATCATCTTGGTTCTGTCTTACTGGGCTAAACCACTTAGGAGTAGGCAGCTAATACTGATGAGCAGTCACTCTTAATCAGCTGCTACAAACTCCCTTTCCCAGGCAGTGGATGACTGCCCAGCAACTTGTCTGGCAGTGACTTGGGGATTCATGGGGAGAGAATGAAGCTGACTGTATTATCCCAGGCTAATAGTTCATTTTTTACCTGCAGTTTTCTGTGGTTTTTAAGTCTTTCCACAGTATAGCACCTATGGCTATTTTTGCTCTCTTATAGCCGCCTGCCTTTCCTGCTGCTGACCCCGGGGCCTTGGCTCTCCCCTGTGCCTCTGGCCCCACTTGACTGTGGATGGTGCCTGTGGAGTGTCCCAGTGGCTGCCTGGTTTGCAGGGAGGCAGAAGCAGGTGACTTAATGGCTGCTGTCTCTGTTGTTTATGACTCAGGGAACAGGGCCAGCCAAACTCTGTTTTACCCAGAGAGTGCAGTGGGCTGACGAAGTGGCTTAGTGGAACACATCCAGCTGAGGAGTCATGTGTCATGCAAGTCTGGTACTGCTCACAGACTTGACACAATCCTCTGAATGTAGTTCACTCTCAGATTGCAAATTTCTCTCTGCTGGGAATTGCCTGACTAATGGCAGCCAGGAGTTTGCTGTGCACCACTTGGGCCAGAACCCCAAGCACAGCTATTCCAAAACCTGGTGCACACACACTTTTAGCTGGAAACCTTTCTCAGTAGAGCTGTTATCCCTTAAGCTATCCATGTAAACATTGTGTGAACAGTTTGAATAGGAGTACTGAATTATAGTACTGTTATCTGTCATGGATGCCACCCCCTCTTGGATTGTGACTATGGGTACATGTCTTTTAAATCTTGCTGTAACCAGAAGGAAACTAATTGTACTCAGAAGTCTCTACTGATAGCTGTAAGAGCATTGAAGCTATTTGTCCTACTCTTACTCTAGATAACATGTACCAAGACTGGGAGTATCAGTAAGTATTTGATTGCATTCCAGCATATTACCTTCATAAAACTTTTGTTTTGGTGTTGCAACTTTGAAAACTCTGGCCTGGAGTTTTGAAAAATGTGTTTCAGTGGATAGATTGGAAAAGGGATATACCTGGAAGGTCACTGTTTTCCTGCTGCTGCTTAGTAATACCCTAAACTTGTCTGCCTCAGATTCGATTGGATTTATGTTTAGCTAGTTTCCTCAGCAATATTTGGATTTCCGAAGTTATATTTGTTTATTGGATTTTTTTTTTGGTGGCTATTCCAAAGTGGACTTTGTGTGGTGTTATTCCTTTTGGAGATTATTAATCATGTTTGATTATTTAAGAGTGGCTATTCTCAATGTTCTTGCAAGCACTGCATATGAAACAGATCTAAATTTTAACTGATAATATTTATTTTATTTTGGGTAGTGGGGAGCATCCCAGTAAAGTATTTGAAAAATATATTTATATCTGTTGGACCATTAAATAAAAAAAGGAGGTGAACAGGTAAAACCAGCTCAATGAAAGCCCAAAGGAATCTGATAACTGTATTTTTCTCTCTCTGTGTGTATAAATACATATTGTGCTCCTTAGTTTCAAAGAGTACAATAAAAGCTAAACAATAACTGTCAGTGTTATTGCCAGACATTTTTGGAGAAAACAATCTGAGGACAGCTGGGGTTGCTTTAGTGGGAAGAGTAAGAGAGGTACTTAGTGACCTCAGAAATTTGCAGCGGTCACAAGATGAAAGCATATTTTGGATCTATGAGGAACTTCTAGCTGTTACAACATGACTGTTATTGCTTGTTTAGTAATATTTACTACAAAAAATTTATGTCTTATGCCTAGGAAACTTTAAAGGCAATTTTTATATATCATTGCAACTGGAATGAAAATACAAACATTTCCAAGTCCTAGACTTGGTTTGGTTTCAGTATGTCCCCTTGTGTTTTGAGCTATGTATGTTGTTGTAGAGCAATGCAGTGGTGTTCACCTGGTTTAAAACACATAAATCTGCCTCAGAACTGGATGTGTAGAAGAGTTTAAATATAATCTTTGGCTCCATGCAGGACATCCCTGTATGGAAGCAAACCCTCCCTCCATTAATCCTCCACTGCACCTTCTGCTGATGCCACGGCTGTGCAGGGCTCTGCTTTTTCTCACACTTTCCCTCTCTGAACTTGCTCAAAATGTGTTGCACTCAGAGGTTATTGCTAAGTTTGGTACTAGCCCTTAGTGCTTTGTCAAGACTTTGTTTTGTTATTGTGTTATTGTAGCTTTGCCTTCATTTATATTCTTTTGTGAAGGATGCCCTGGCTCATCCTGACGCTCACACACAATGGTATTCTGCAGAACCTGCGTGTGTACTTCTGCTAAACTAATTTCCTTTTGGCTTCATTGATCTCTTTAATGAAAGTCTAAGCATTTTTATGAGCCAAAACCTCATTACACTGTACAGAGGCTGTACCTTAAACCTATCTGTTCTGTTACTGTACATTTTAATAAAATTTTATTAGATTACTCTTCTGATGAAAGACAGCAGGAAATATTTCATTCATTAGAAAACTTGAGGTGCTGGGAAACTTAATGTTGCATTCTTGTTTTCAGATTAATTATGGGCTTTTTTATACCTTGTTAAGGGTTTTCCATGAAAGGAAGTCATATAAATTATCACATAGAAGATAACTGCATTCATGTCAAGATTATCTTTACACATCCTACCACGTGGCTTCTTATGAATGAATAATAATTTTTTCAGTCTTGATTTATTAAGTTTTTCCTTTTGTAAATGGGTATGATACTCATTTATAAGGATGTATTTTATCTAAATTCTGCTTCTACCAGTGACACTTTGCTACAGCAGCAGATGCAAATCTACTGCAAGTGTAAATCTATTGGAATGCATTTTCTTCCTTTTTTTAGTGAAAAGACTTCATTTTTTTCTGAAGTGATTTCCTATGCAACATGAGGTACAGTAATCTGTACAGTTATTAGGTTGTCTGAATAGAATAAAATGAAGTTCCATTTCCTAGTAATGAAAGCATTTTTCTGTAACTTAATTTTTTAAAATCCTGGGTAGCATCTGGAGGGAAGGGAATGCTGGGGAATTACAAACTTGAACGATTTGTTAAATATATTGAATTCACCCCAGCATTTATTTTTCCTCTACGTCCACTGTCCATATGTTTGGGCTGCTACTGAGAGCAGAAGGAGATGCTTAACTGAAAGCTACAACAAGTTTATGTAGATATAAGCTATTTTCCCCTCTTTTTTATATTATAGCCACATCTCATTAGTGTCCTGGCTTAAGTAGGAGGATAAAATCAGTTGCATTTTCTTTCCCTGCTGCCACTACTCTGGAAGGCTGTAATGGGGAATTGTTTTTTCCTTTCTTATCTGGGGCTGAGTTATTCCTAGGTTCCTAACTCTGGTATGATTTTTGTTGTTGTTGTTTTGTCTTTTTTTTTTTTTTTAATGTGCCTGTTTTCTGGTTTTGATAGGTTTTATGGGTTTATTTTTTTTTTCAAATCAGGAAAATAAATGAAACAAACCAAAACCAGACTGTTTTTAATCTAACTGGATAATCAATGTAAATCACCTTGCATATTGTTCATCTTAAGAGGGAAATTGAAAATTGGTGATGAGGTTCCTTTCATGGCTTTGTTTATTTGAAAGCAATTAGCACAAAACCCTAGGTGTAAGTAGGTTCCAAATGTAATTTTTTTTGAGCTGGTACTCCTAATTGTATCTTTCAATAATTGTTATTCCCCATTGCTTAACCAGTGCTGAACCCAAAAGCTGCTTCCTTTGCTGCCTGTCAGAGCATTCCAGCTGTTTCAGTTTCTTTTCTGTCTTACATCTCCATTCAAGCAGCCCAAACTCTATGGCCTGAGCAGTAAAGGTTTTGGCTCTGTGACCTGTGCTTTGCTGTAGAAATTGGTTGGGCTTGTATTCTCCAGCTCTCCTTGGGAGACAGGTGGGTTTTTGAACAGCCACGTCCAGTGAGTGATGTTGGTGTTTTTGGGCTCAGCGCGGCCGGCTGGCCGGGGCTGCAGCCTGACCCCCAGCCAGCTTTCTCACACCCTCTCCCCTCAGTGCTCCTGGTGTTTCAGGACTCTGGATGTGGCTTCCAGCAATAGCCCTGTTTCTGTATGAGCTTGGAAATAATTTGTAATGAATGTGCATGATCCTGATGGAATAAATACCCTGTTGAAAAGTTTCGCCACACACATCTGATCCTTTGGTGCATCCCGTGCTGATAAACAATGTCTGCTTCCTAAGGCTTCAAATTGTACTAGAAAGTCTATTTCAGTGTCACCCTCCAGCCCCCACAGCTGGGCAGGGCCACCCCAGTGCTCACTGTGCTGTCCTACCCTTGAACACCAATGTTGTCTCAGGAACAGCTCCTTCCTTGTTGCTGCTGGTGTCCTGCTGCTCTGAAAGCCCCACATGGCTCCAGCACGGGGGGCTCTGGGGCTTGGGAGAAGCAGTGGCAAACCATTGCTAGCAGAAAAAGGAGCTGAAAGGAGATGGGAAATCTACAGATAAAGTAAATTTTCTGCCTTTTGGTGGGAATGCCTCAGCCCTGTGTGGTAGTAAATAGTTATAACATGATAGAAAGTAGTATTTATCTCAAAATATTGTGGAAAAAATGAAATAACACTCTGTATGGCAGCAAGGCTGATGTTTTTTTGTATCCTGACCAATAGTGTTTGAGTTGCTCTTTTTTACACAGAGTCATTTTAATCCTAAAGTTTTAAACTTTTACTTATATATAGATGTCACCACCAACCAGGTGCTGTGGATTTCATCCCTTGGATTTCATTATCTTTTTTCTTTACAGTTAGGAGGGTTTTAAATCCTGCAGGATAAGAGAGAGAGTGGTAGGAAAAGCTTTCCAAGGCTTCTGTTAGTTTCTGAGACTTCCTGGGCTCCATTCTGGTTAGTTTTGGGCTTAGTATTTAATCTTTTAAAAGCCTTTGGGAGCCACCAGCTTGAACATTAGCAACCATGTATGAAATACATGCCAAAGCACTAATCTGTATTAGGTGCTGTTGAATTGTTTGAATTATGTACTTCTAAAATAAATGTTGTTTAGGGTGACCTACTTCTGACACACAGTCTGACATAAGGAGCACCTTTCTTTCCAGCAAGCAGGTCCCTTTGAGGTGTTTCTAATAATAGGAATAAATAGTTTATGAATCTAGAGCATGTGGGCTTTGATCTGGTTCAGATTCCAGGATAAAGATTTGCCATGCCTTCGAGGAAGTGATTTACTTTTCAGCTCCCCAAAGTCTACTGGCTTTGGCTCCTGACAGGCATTCTGCCACAGTAAGGGAGACTCACTGATGCACATACCCTAGGAGTTGTACTGAATCATGAAACAGAAATAATTTGGCATATGCCAATCCAAAGGATGTGACATGACACCCAAGGATGGAGCTGCTGTTTTTGCACCCTTTGATGAGGAGAATCCTGTGGAGGGTTAGATTTGTTGGTTTGGTTTTTTCTGTTGGAAAGAGTTGCATTTCCAAATGCTGCAATTACTTCACAATTGGTTTCTAATCAGTAAAACCTGAGATGTGCAGTTTTGAATCTCTTCTCCTCTCATTCTGCTGCCAAGTCCAAGAGCTTATTGGAATGCTTGTGGTGGGATAATATTGCAGGGAGTGGTCCAGACATAGTCCTTGACCCTGTTTTCACTTGTCAATAGCTCTTAATACTGTTCAATATTCTGTACGAATGAGAATAAGCTTGTGAAGTCCTGCTGGGTAGATGGGTTGATGGATCAATACTGACCTTTGCCATTACAAATGCAATTAACACTGAGTATGAACTGTAATAGGAGTAGCAGTTTTGGCACAAATGGAGATGGGGAAGAGGGTTTGCAGGGAGATACTTTAATCTAAGAGTATTTTATGCCATTTTTGTTGTCTCTGAAAATGTCATGGAATTGAGAATAAAGATGTATGGAGAATGGCTTGAGTATGTGGATAGTTTTAAATCAGTTATATTATGTGTGGTTTGTTTCATTCTTTGCTTTTATCCTTGACAGTGCAAAACCTCTTAGAGCTGAGTTTAAGCATCTTCATTAAAACCCAGCTATGAATTCAGCTGGCATTTGTTTATACTCATTTCTATCACTGCACTTGCTTTGTGGTTTGGATGAAGAAATGATATTTATCTCAAGGAGACCTCACAAGCTGTGAGTAGACAGGGCTAGCAGTACAGTGCTGTCTGTGGCCATGGCAGGCGAGCCAGAAGCTTTTAAGGTCATGCCTGTAATACTGTTTTGGTGGTCTTTTTTTTTTTTTTTTTTTTTTTGTATGTTTGCATTTTTTAGGAGTTTGGGACAGCAGTATATATGTGATGGATCAGTTTCACACACTTTGTATTGATAAAGCTTGGAAAGACCCAAAAACAAGAGAAAAGGGGCTGTGTGGGTGGAAAAGATCAAGGACAATCAATTCAGAATACTTTCTCTCTTTTCAAAAAATGAAATAAAAGGCTTTTCCACTGTGTACCAAGTCCCAAGCATTGCATTCAAGTGAGAAGCCATGTTTGTGGGTGGCTTTAACCCTAGTCCTTTTAACCTGCTTCTCTCATGGACATTTTTTATTATGAAATACACAACTGTGAGAGGGTCTACTTTAAGAAACAAGAGGGCACACCAAATAGTTGAAGTCTCCTATAATTTTGGCCAACTTTGTTTATAAATTCAGGAAGGCTATCTTTACAAGTAAAGAAATGGAAAAAAGAATTAGTTCCTTCACTGTGTCCTGAAAAACTATGAGTGGTTGAAAGGGTAAAGTAAAATGGGAAAATGAGAATGAAAAACTTCAAAGAAAATTTAAAAGTAGCCAGGAGACATTAAGTGAGAGGATGGAGGACAATTTCATCCTTGAATACTGCTGATTTTTGCTGCCCTAACTAAATTAGTTTTTTAACATTGCAAAGAGTTAGAAGTCCTCTCAAAGCTGTGCTCTACTTGTGAATGGAGAACAGCTGTCAGCAGGACAATGTAAGATTTTCATCTATCCACAGATGTTTGAGTGTGTGGGAATAAATTACAGAAGACACATTTTCCAGGCTGGACTACATAATATTCCCTTCTCCAGAAAAAAAATCCTTTTTGACCATGACTGGGAATGAGTGGGATGCTGCAGACACCTGTCTTGTCTCTGGCACTCCTGCCAGCTGCGTGGCCAATACTCTGCTGCAGAGCAGTGACAAGAGAGTCAAAAGTGCCAGGGGGGATTGATCTTCCTGGATGGGTTCGAATGCAGGATGCTCCCCAACGTATCTGGGAGAAAAAAGTGGTATTGATCTGTTCTGTGGGAATGTTAAACTTGCACTGAACAGAAAAATCTCATTAAAACTCCCCAAGATGCCCTTTGCTGCTATTGTTGGCTTTTTTAAAAACATTTTTCTTAACAACAGTTTTCCTTAGATTAAACAGCCTCAAGTGTAGCAGGATCAATGCAGCTATCTGAAGATTGATTTTGGTAAATAAAAATAATTGTTATACAGCAAATAAAACCTGTTTGCCATGCTATCTAGTGAAAAAATAGGGAAGAATGTTTTATTTGTTCTGAAGCACTGAAAACCTGTAATTCCTACTATTTGGGTGATTTTTCTCTCCATGCTGTGCTAGAGCCTGCTCTCAATGTGACAATCCTGCCAATCAAAGATTCTGTAATATATATATTTCTTTTTAAAAAACTTTTTTTAGAAAACCAACTAATATGTTTGAAAGTAAATGCAGTTGAATGTGACTGTAACCTTTATCACATGCCAGCTCTATTTAAAATCTGATGGTTCAGATCCTTTCTTTTATGTTCTCTTGAATTATTAGAGAAGTTATTATTTAAATAGTGGTATACTTTATATTTTTAGACTGCTGCAGTAAAATTGTAAAAAATACAGTAGTTAATCTCCTTCCCTTTTTGGATTCCATATATAGATGGTTATCTGCCTCTCAGATTTATGAGTGTCTTAGATGTTGGTTAATGCTTTGGTTCCAAATTGTTTCTGAAAATGAAAGCTCAGGTAGAATTTGCTAATGCATTACAGAAGTAACACCTTGGGTTTCACTGCTTTTCAGCTGAAGAACTCAGAGTACTTTGGAAATGTGTTATTTATTATCTATCTGTAGAATCATGAGGGAGCTTTGTTTAATTCATGGCCCATGCAGTCATGTTTGCAGTGGTCAGAAGGGAGAGCCTGTCCCCTTCTGGACTTCATTCATGGGGCTGAAGCTCCCTCTGGGCAGGAGCTGACTGAAAGCTGAATTTGTGCCACGTTCAGCAGTGAAAGGCAGGGCCAAGCCACTTGCATTGATTCAATTTACCTTTTTGTTCCTCAGTTTGCCTGGCATGCAAATGTATCTATACAAATTCAGTCTGCCTCTGTTTCTTCTTTAGAGTTCAAGAGAGCATTACTAGGAATTCAGCATGCAGGAAAAGGGCAGTTTGATTCCAGAGATAATACAGCAGCAGAGGATCTGGTCTCTTGGGAATCATCACTTCTGAAAAAAAAAGGTATGGACAGAGCAAGGCTTACTTGTTTGATCTAGTTCCATTTTTTTCTGCCAGTGCAGCACTCTTCTAGCAGTGTAATCCCTTAGACCATCATTTTTACTTGACAGCAGCTAATTGCTCACATTTTTGTCAACTTTTTGAACTTTAAATGGTGCCACTTTTGACAGCACTTGAAAATGGGGACTGCTTTTAGAGAAAGGAAGAAGAAACAAGGCATGCATTTCCACATTAATTAGGATTTGTAGTGCATTAATGACAATCATGTTGTCAGAAAACTTTAGACCCTTGGAAGGCTGTCATGATGGGCAGTTGTTATTTCTTGTCAACTTCCTTTCTTTTTTTACACCCATAAAAGTGATGAATGTCCCCAAGGGTACTGTGGCTTGGTGCACAGTGTTTTCAATAGGATGCTGCTACTGAGGAGGGGAAAATCATTGTATAATGTACTGCCAGATTGCCTCTGGAGAGAAACTAGTGGGGAAAGGAGGGGCTGTGACAATCCCCATGTCAGGTGGATAATGCCTGACTTGCTAGATGATCTGGACAAGCAATTTCTGGATCCAGGAGAGTTCCACATATTTGGGGTTCTAGATTCCTTCTGAAAGACCTGAGCACACAGCTCTGACCTGTGCTGTAGGTCTGGCCTCAGCTCAGCCTGACAGCTCATGGAGCTGAGATGTGGTTTTGATATCCTGCCCCATCCCACACAAGGAAGCAGGCTGGAGTTGATGGTTGTCACCAGAACTGATTGTTTGTGTTGCTTCACAGACCTCTTCAAATGCTGGGGCTCCATTTCTGTTGTGTGACTACGTGGATGGAAAAAGATGCAGGGGAAAAAATGGTGAGGGTGTAGCTGCCACTGGAGTAATTTACTGAGTTTTAGTTAACTCTGTGGTGCTGTCATTGGCAAAAGAAAGCCTCTGGGAAAAGATGTGAAGCATGTTAATCACTTGCTTTGCCCTTACTTAGTGGAATGCCTGTCTATAACTTTAGATTTAAACATATACAGACACCTTTCATGTCTGTCTTTTCTGGTTCATGGATTGAGGCCCCAGCACCTAGTAAACTGCTTTTACAGGCTTCTCTCTACTATACTAGCACAGAGGACTGCACAAGTCTTCTGAGAACAGCCAGACTTTGAAAGCAGAAGATAATTGAAGAAAAATTAAATCCACAGGAAAGTGTAAGTGAATATTTCAAGATACCGAAAGACTGACTTCATTCTAAGAGTCTTACAGCAGGTTATTAAAAAAATAGACTTTAAGAATAAATGTTGACTATTTAAGAATAAATGTATTTTTGGCTGGGATTTTTTAATCAAAGATTCCCTTCTGACCTGTTTCAAAATCAGTTTTTCCTATACCTATTTTACTGTCTTTTAGTATTTGGCTGTTGTTCACCTTATATGAAGCCAATTTGTGATTCCTAGGAGAGCTATTTACTGTCCTTATCCTATATATTTGTTTATTTCAGGCATTATTATTAGCTGAACTATTTATTTTCAAGTAGGTGGATTGAGTCACTGAGTTCTGGTATTATATTAATAAAACCTGTGTACTAGATGGAGCAGTGAGCACATGACTTCTGAACTGC
Organism: Peucedramus taeniatus; assembly: GCA_013400575.1. Taxonomy (NCBI): domain Eukaryota; kingdom Metazoa; phylum Chordata; class Aves; order Passeriformes; family Fringillidae; genus Peucedramus; species Peucedramus taeniatus. The sequence goes on from WBNO01019406.1 coordinate 43,460, forward strand.
TCAAAAAATAGTTTTCATTAATATTTAATTCACTCTGTTTTCCCTGACTTGAGTATATCAATACTTATATTTGTAGACCTTTGAATGGTCAGTATACAGTGATAAACTTAACCAAAAAGTAGTGAAATGACACAGTTAATGTTGCAAACATTCAGCCTTCATAACAGCAAAAATAAGATCCTTCTAGGAAAGAGAGGTCAGATAATTCTGCTTTAGGCTTCTGACACAAGGGATGTGGGTTTGTCTGGCTAAGCTCTGAATTTCTCTTGTATTACTTCAATAATAAAAGTATTGAAAGTGAAAGCCTGATCCTTCTGTTGGAGATAAATGTGCCCTTTCCGTCTTTCAGAGACATGGAAAATACTGAAAATAGGCCATATTTGACCTTGAGTTTTGCAGGATTTTTTTGTTTAAATATCTAAAATATTTTCAAGTTAAAAATGCCTACATGGAAGATCCCAAATAAAAAGTGTCTGTATTCCATTGGTTTCTAATAAACCTGACAATAATTTCTTTCATTACAAACCAAGAATACTTTTAGAGCACTGTACTATTTATAATATTTCTCCTATTACAATAATGACTGTAACTGAAGCATGGAATGTTAATTAAATGTTAAATGTTTTCTTTTTCATCATGTTCTGCACCTTCTGACAAAATTCTGACAAGCACCCTGGAGCAGGATGGCTTATTCTGTAACCTGACTGAGTAAGGTCTCACAGAGTCACTGTTTCCTAGCTCTGTGTGTCACACTGGTATTTAGATGTGTGCTGGGTTTGCATGGCCAGGTTCTGATTGCAGGGGTGGCTCCAGAGGTGCTGTCTGTGAGCAGCTGCTTGAGGCTTCACCTGTGTGTGACAGAGCCAAAGCCTGCCAGCTCCACAACAGAGCTCCTGGGGCCAAGGCAGAGCCCCCCACTGTGGCAGCAGCACCTCTGTGACAGCACAGTTAAGAAAGCAGCCAGGGGAAAGAGCAATGAGAACATGTCAGAGCAGCAATTGCCTGCAGACCCCCAGGGCAGTGCAAAAGGAGGGGCAGGAGCTGCTCTGGGTGCTGGAGCAGAGATTCCCCTGCAGCCACTGGTGCAGCCCATGGAGAGGCAGCTGTGCCCCTGCAGCCCCTGGAGGTCCATGAGGTGGGGAGAGATCCACCTGCAGCCCCTGGAGGCCCATAGTGGGGGAGAGATCCACCTGCAGCCCCTGGAGGCCCATGGTGGGGGAGAGATCCACCTGCAGCCCCTGGAGGCCCATGGTGGGGGAGAGATCCACCTGCAGCCCCTGGAGGCCCATAGTGGGGGAGAGATCCACCTGCAGCCCCTGGAGGCCCATGGGGGAGCAGAGATCCACCTGCAGCCCCTGGAGGAGCATGGGGGAGCAGAGATCCACCTGCAGCCCCTGGAGGACCATGCGGCAGCAGAGATCCACCTGCAGCCCCTGGAGGACCATGGGGGAGCAGAGATCCACCTGCAGCCCCTGGAGGACCCCACGGCAGAGCAGGTGGATGCCCAAAGGAGGCTGTGAGAAGCCCTTTCTGGAGCAAGGTCCTCACAGGACCTGTGGTCCTGTGGAGAGGAGCCCACACTACAGCATGTTTGCTGTCAGGACTTGTGACCCCACAGGACCCACCCTGGAGCAGTCTGCCCCTGAGTGCAGCCTGTGGAGGGGATCCATGCTGCAGCAGTTGCTGGAGTGCAGTCCATGCAGGAGATTCACATTGGGTAAGTTCATGGAGGACTGTGGGCTATGGGAGAGGCCCTATGCTGGACCAGGGCAAGGCTGTGAGGAGTCCTTCCCCTGAGGAGCAAGCGGCAGCAGAAACAGTGTGTCATGAACAGACTGTGGCCTCCATTCCTGTTCCCCTGCCCTGCTGGCAGGGAGGAAGTAGAGAACTTGAGTGAAGTTAAGCTCTTGAAGAAAAGAGGGATGGGCCAAAGGTGTGATAAGGTTTATGTTTTATTTGTCATTATCCTACTCTAATTTGATTGGTAATGAATTAATTTAATTTCCCCAAGTCGAATCTGCTTTGCCCATGGGAGTAACTGGTGAGTGATCTCTCCCTGCCCTTATCCTGACCTAAGGGCATTTTGCTTCATGTTCTTCTTTGTCCATCAGAGGAGGGACAGTGGCTTTGGACAGTGGATAGAGTGGCTTTGTTGGGCACCTGGAACCCATTCAGGGTCAACCCACTACAGCCTGCAAGGGGGACATGGAGAACTTAACCTTGAAGATATGACATTGAAATTCTATTTGTTAGTGTGTTTTAATAGGCCAATCTAAATACTTGTACAGTCTGAATAGGATGAATTGGTTGCTTCATTGAGATGAACATTTAGGGAAAAATGCATTGCCCCCTCCTCTGCCTGCAGCTCTGTAGGGGTTTACTGCTCATTTTCCTCTGCTAGCTGTACATGTGGCCTTTAATGTGAGTGAAAATAATGAGAACACCTATTACAAAAATATCTGGATAAGTTATATATAATTAAAAATGCTAAACCCCCTCTTATTAAAAAAAATGCTGTACAAGTAGCAGGTTTTACTGTTCATACTGAATTCTGTATAAGGCTCTTAAAAACATCAGATGTTTGAAGATAAATACTTCTGTTTTTCATGGGAGACAAAAGAAATATTCAAAATACTGAGTTTAATGTGATGTACTTTTCAGTAGGAGTGCATTGACCTGTTGGCATTGCTGTGGTCTGTGCTGATGAAAGTGTGACCTTGCTTTGGAGCTGCAAGATATTTATTCTGGGCTCAATGTGCCTTTTGAGAGTGTGGCCAGCAGTTCTCTTTTGTCTGAAAGAAGCATGCCCAGCTTGAATTGTGTAGAAAATGGCTTGCTTTAAAAATGATAATGCCTGGAAATAAGCCTGAAGACTCTAGAAAAGGAAAACATTTGTCTGTGTCTTACAGCACAATTTATTGATGTTTAGATGCTTATTTAATTGCTGTTGAGTCAGGGTCTAAATTATTTTTCAGGATTATAAGTAGGTTTGTTTTTTTTTTTTTTTTTTCANTTTTTTTTTTTTTTGGTTAAATAAGCTTCAGAAATGTATTCTTGGTTAAAGAAGATGGTGATACCGTGATGCAACCAGACCTCAGCTCTGGCTTTGAGATGCTTTCACCTGTCCCAGTCTCTCCCTGTGTGGGGCCAGAATCCTGAAATGCTGATGTTTGCCCAAAATGTTGCTTGTATCATTTTTCAGCTACTGTTTTTCAGGATACAGTCTCCAGTTCTGAATTCCTTTACCAAATGCCTGACCTTGTGTTTGGCTGTGAATAGCTTTAACTTGCCAGCTAAGCCAGTTTGCTTTTATGGCCATCCTACCTTTCTCAATATTTAGTATCACTATAGTGCCTCAGTGAGCTAAACGTTTATCAGCTGTGACTGCAATGACTCTTCCATTTATTTCCAGCTCATTTTTTTGCTTTCTCTGTTTCTTTGGATTTGGGATATTTTTGTTGTTGTTTTATTTTGGTTTTGTAACTCTAACAAAAACTGGAGAACGAATTGCCTGAAAAATTTGCAGCTTATGTGTCTTGTAGACATAATATCAATCATTGAATGTGGAGCACCTGTGCAGATCCACCCAGCTAGATTTGGATTTTATGTCAACTAAAATCTCATCTTCACACTGTGGTAATTTCTGTCTCTGTTAGCTCTGCTTTCCTTCAGCAGTAGGAGAAAGGGATGAAACCCCCATTTATGTGCGAGAGGAATAGTTTAATTTATCCCTGAGCACATTTCCTTATATTCTTCTGCTGTAGTCCAGCAAAATCACAGCATAGGAGTCGAAAGATGTTATGTGAATATTTATCTGCATCTGGGAGATATCAGATGAGTGCTTTCTTATCTTAGAGGGTCATGGACTCGATTGTTGCTTGTTCTGGGGTTTGCAGTGCGAGGGGGATGAGTTCCTGTAAATAATGACAGGACTGAAGGGTTCTTAAAACATTAACTGCTTCAGTGCCCCAAAGATGTAAAGAATGTGCCTAATAAAAGTTACCCTACTGTGACCCCTTAGTTTCACTGGATTTTCTTGCTCTTTTCTGGAATGTTTCTTGTATAATAAAACGTCTCTGCACACAAGGGATTACCCTGTAAAAGCATATGCTGCAGGCATTGAAATACAGAATAATGGTTTTATTTTTCATTCTCTTGCACAAGGGAAGAGGGGAAAACATGATTTTTTCTTTTAAGAATGATTCTTTGTGGCCAAATGAATCACCCTGTGCATTTTTTTCCTGCTTCATTTCTTCATTCTAACAAAAAATCCCATAATTGCAAAGTCCTTGGTGGCTGAAATCAATACATCATCTTCATTTTATTAGGAGTTACCCAGAGCCATTAGGAAATCTGGGCCATAATTAAAGTCAGTACAGAGTTCTAATAGGTGTGAGACAGCTCTCGTCTGTCTTGTCTCAGGGTAGTGTGTTTTAATAACTGAATTGTGAGCTCTTCTCAGAGAGGCTGAGCATCCAGGCAGGGGTATATCACTGCAGGAAATGATTTACAGAGCTACAGAATACTTGTGCACAGCCAAGTGCAATTATTTAGATGGTTCATGTTACTCTTAAATCTGATACTGTTTTGACATGTTTCTGCAGATATTTGTGTGAGGAGTGGATAAACAGAACGAGTCTGTTATTTCACTGCATTTCGAAGCTTGTCGATCTCCCTTCATTTAAAAAATTGCCCATTAACTGCATTTATTGTCTGTATTTGTATCTGTAAATGTTAATTAACATTCTAGTTTATGGATTTCAGAAACTTGACTGCAAATCTATAACTGTTTTTGCCTGGATGTCAAAAATCCTTTTAGCCTTATACTTGATATTGATGTGAGAATGGGATAAGGCCTTCTTTTTGGTGGGGGATTTTTTCTTTTTTCTATGACCACTAGAGAAATATCTGTTTAGAGGGATGTGATAAAAATAATCCTTACAGAAGTTACTTAATGGGCAGACAGTGGGTGAGTAGGTCAAAGTGACAGTATAAAAATGTACACTTCCAAAACTTCTTGCAAAGTAAAAATTCCTTTGTGTTCTGAGATTACAACTGTGTGTTATCCCTAAGTATTTTTTTATTTCAAAATATTGCAGAATTCTTTGTTGTAGTGGGCAACCAGAGGTAACAGAGTTAATTTTTTAAAAGGTCAAGAGTTGCCTCACTGTGACTAAGGACAATGAATTTATTTACAGTTCTGGGTTTTAAAGTCAGATTATATCCCCTGTCCCACGTGACATCCTTATCTAGAAAGACATGGATTTGACACATGGACCACTCAGATGTTGAGGAACACATTCAGTGCAGGCAGGTTGGTGTGTGAGCCACATGTTGAGCTTTGGGGGCAGGAGCCTGAGGCAGGAGGCTGTGAGATGCTGGGGAGCTGTGTGGCAGCCAGGGGAGCAGACCCTGGGAGACATGGCAGGAGCCCACGGCCCCAGGCTTCCCCTCGCGTGGACTGTGATGGTACAAGAGCCCAGGGGTTCCTTTGTTCAGAATCCCTTCTTGGAGTTACCAGCTTGGGCTGTTTTGTTATTTTATTGTTTTATTATTTAATTATTACACTTCGATTAAATTATTTTAAAGATCTGGATGTCAGAGTTCCTGCTGTTGGAAACCTGGTGAGGAAACATGTTCTGATTGTGTGAGTGGGTGTGTAGCTCTGAAGGGGCGTTGGTCCCAGCTCAGGTGGTGTGAGTGTGACAGTGGCTCCTGCATGGTTGGACAGGGAACTTTCCTTAAAACATATAATTATATGGATGTATATCCTAGATATAGATACTGTAGTTTTTAACAGTTGATGCCAAAGGTGTAACCTGTTTCTTTGTTTTACTCACCTCTGTTCTTGTGTAATTATTTTCTGTAATGTGAAGGAAAATACCAACTACAAAGCAGTTCTAACTTATTATGTTTTTTTTTTTAATGACCTGCAGCTAATTTTGTACAACTGTGTTGAGATCTGGAAACTTAAAAGTTTGTCTCCAATTTACTGCATATTTCCCAATGGCAGAGAATTGTTCCAGTGCTGTACAAATTGTTTTGCTATAATTAACACTGGAGTGTACCAGTGTGTTTAAACACACTGGAAGGACTACTTTAGAGAACATACCCCAATTAGTGCTCTTCCTTAAAATTGAATGTTAAGTGCACCAAGACAATAAATCAGCAAGTGATCTTCAGAGCAGTGATGACACTTGTGGTTTTCAGCTGGATGGAATATGAACCAGCAGCCTGCAGGTGAATATTTCTGGGTAGGGCCCCACCAATCACCTGGGCTAAACAGGTTGCCAATACCCACTTGGCACAAATGTGTTTTTCAAGCAAAGGATCTATTGCTTTTTTTTCTTATTCATGTAGCTCCCATTAATGTCAAAGGGAACTATGTGTTTGTGAAAGGAAAATGGATCCCCTGAGGGTGCCAAGTATTGTAAGGTAATGTTCTTCTGTAACATTTTATGCACTGCTTATTTTTATGAGTTGTTGTAATTGTTTAGGGTGTATGATTGCTTTAGGGCCTGCTGTCAGGTGTGGAATCGCTGCATAAAAAGGGCTCATGAATGAAATACTGAGAATTCAGAAAAGACACCTCATTTTTAGTGTCAGCAAAGCAAATACATAATATTTGGAACAGAAACTTACATAAGGAATAGCAGAAACTGATAACTGCTTAAAAATTGTGAAAATTCATGGTCCTAACTGACCAATTAGTACCTACAGTTATTGACATTCCTGTAATTAATTAAGGTCTTTATCAGTTCTGAAGCAACTGTATGAAAACCAGCTGGGATGCTGGGAGGAGAGCTTGTAAAGGTGGCATTGGTTAAGTACACTGAACCTGAGAGACCTGATTAGTGGTCATATTCCTAACTTGTAAATTGAATATTATGATGTAAACTGCTTCTTTATTCTCATTTTTGAGGAAGCCTTTTGACATGATTTTGGAAGTGCTGCATTATCTGAGCTAACAGAATTGTCCCAAAATAATTGTGAAACTTTTGTCTTGGTTTATACAATCGGTCAGTGAAAACATGATATTTTTTGACAATAATCAAATTGACCATGGTTTGATACAAGCCATTTGTCCTACTACTGCTACTACTGTTTGAAAAGTGATGATTTCCTTGTTTACAAAGGCACTGTAAATAAACAGTGAAAAGACAACATGAGTAAGAGTTGCTCTGAATGTCAGTCAAGAATGGATGAACATGACAACTATTGTAAAGAAAGCTTTCTATAAACCCAGATTTTTTTTTTTTTTTTTTTTTTTTTTTGTTTTTTTTTAAATTTTCATTTTTGAAAATTTTT
>WBNO01019406.1:51170-110564 GCA_013400575.1 Peucedramus taeniatus
AAATTTCTGTAGCTTACTTCATGTCCTTGAACTTCTTGTAAGCAAGAATTATTTTTCTTCTCATTGCAAAGCTTCACTAGAACTGCATTAATCTACTTACCTATGACTTTCTGCTATAGAAATTGATTCTATCTGAAGCCATTTTTCTTCTGTTCCCTTTCTTACCAAACTGCTTTTGTACTTCTCCCTCATAGAACAGGAAATGCCTGGATTGCAGGTGATCTTATGAATTACTTTCAAACCAGTTTATTATTCAGTGACCACTTGGGTTCTTCACAGTGGTATTTTCCAATTAATGCAATCAGTTGATGCTTAAATTTACTATCACAGCTGTTGCCCACAGGAGGAAGGAGGGTCACTGCTCTGTGAGGCTGTTTTGGCAGTCTCAGGGCAGCCTGTGGCCCTGGAGCTCCAGGAAAAGCAGCATCTCCTTGAGAGGGGAGCCTGGGTTGTGCTGCCAGGCACAGGCTGGGAGCATCCAGGGCACCCTGGCAAAGGACATCCCCCCTGTTCAGCCTTGCTTTGCAAAGCCTCCCAAGGCTGAGGACTGGGCACAAGGAAAGCACAGCAGGAGCTGGGCTGCAATAGGAAAAAGAGACCAATTCCCAAGCTATATTCCAGTGTGTCAGCTTGCCTTATGGTACTTAGTTCAAGTTTGTCATTATAAAATCCAAGACTGGAAAGTTTTGGCCTTCTTCTTTCTTGTGGCCACAGAATTTTGTTACTAAGCTGTAAGAGAATGAGTTAGCTTGGTTTGAAGTAATTTTGAAACTTGTGTTCAACAGTACCTAAGAAATAGTTTTCTGTTTTTGTTTTTTTTTGTCTACACAGTTCAACTTATGTTTGGCACTTGCACAAAATAATTAATTGATCTTTTAATATGTTTTCTGGGATATTTTACCCTAGTATGTTGTTTACATAAATATTCAAGGTGATCTATTCTAGCAGTTTGTTTGGAAATGTGTTTTTGTCTTGAAATGCAAGAGGAACTTCAATTGTTCTAATGTCTTTAGTATGGTGTGCACTTACAGTGCTTAGCATGTTCTAAACATACAAGGTGAAAATCTGAGCTTCTCTTCTCAGCTGGCAAACTAAGATTTTCCAGTTACTTTTCAGCTCCATCTGTTAGCTGATCAGGGGAAGAAATATCTGAATGGTGTTTTTGAGTTCTGTGGTTTTGTATTCAAATGTGTATTAAAGAAAGATAGTTATGATGGAACAGGGAATAATTTTAAGTAAAATTATGCCTAGCCAACAAGTATAGACACAGAAAAGCAAAGGCAGCCTGACTCTGACTAATGAAGTTCATAAGCAGTGTTTAAGTGCTTGGTGGATTGCAGCTGGTCCCCCACATAAACCTGGATCTTTAAAAAGCTGAATCTCTTGGCTCTAGTTTAGTTCTCCACACATGAACTCTGCTCTCTCTCCACCACCTCATTCCTCAAGTATTCTACTAAATAGATCAGGTCATGTTACACTTTTTATCTTTCCTTGCTTTTGTTAAACATGTCCCAGATTGAGATGTGTGTGTTTTTTTAGTTTTGCTGGTTGGCTGATTTTTTAAAATATTTTCTTTCTTTTTTTTTTTTTTTCTGAAAGGAAGGAGAAAAAAAAGACCTAATGAAATTAGTGCTTCTCAAACTCTCCTAAAACACAGAGTGATGTATTGGCGTCTGGTAGGTTTGCCAGTGACAAAAGTTTTATGATTATGATTCCACGAAAGTAAAAGGAACAGAATGCAAATCAGCAGTGTTATACTGCTGTAAAAACCACTGTTGGGCTAAGATAACCAAAACCCAGTGTCTGTCTTTCTCAGTGGCTTTATTTCTACTTTCTGTGTTGTCAGTAGGGGGGATGTGACTGATGTGAATTAGTGTCTTTACAGGCTTAAAAAATGGAAGGAAGAGAGGTAAAGCAAATTATCCCTGGTTGTAAGTATTTGAACCCTTTCTTTTGTTTATGAATTTAATATAAAACAGCTTGAAACCCTGAGGACCTACAATTGTTCTGCAAGGCAATTGTAGGTAGTGATCCCTGGAGGCAATTGCATTTTAAGACAGACCAAGTCCTTATTAAATCAAAGCCTTGAAGTTATAATTTATGCATACATTTCTTGTATGCAAACCCTTCACCAATCTTATGAAAAGATTTTCAGACCAACTGCAAAAATTTGGGTGCCTTCATTGACAAGATGTGTAATACTTTAAAGTCACGACTTCTTTTTTTTTATGTCAGTCTTGGAAGACTGAGCAGACCAAATTCCAAATTTGTAGTGTTTCTCTGTTGCCTACATGCTCAGACCTCACTAAGATTAGACTGGCAAAGCTGTCTGGTGAGAAATTTGCTGTTGAATTAATTCAGTTGGCTTGGGCAAAGGTTTGACTCCAGGGCAAGAGCAGTGAGGTTGTGGGGTAGGAAGAGGAGACCCTCCCAGACTACAGGGATCCCATCTGCTATCCTCACTCTCTTCAGGCCTGAGTCTTGACTGTTATCAGCAACTCAAAGTGATGACTTTGAAATTATCTGTTTAAATGCCACCAATCTGAGCTGCTTTGGGGCAAGGGAAATGGAGTCCTAAATCCATCAGCTTTACCCCACATGCAGCTCAACTCCCTCCCAAATTTGCAACAAAAGAAGGTAAAATACTGTCTGATGCTTGGAACTGAATTCAGTTTGAGATAGCAATGCCTCCTCTAGCCTGGGATGCCTATAAGCTCCAGACTGCTGTTGTGTGAGATGGACAAACCTGACAAGGTGATACTTTCTCATCATGACTGAGCGTCTGAAATATTTATTGACATTTGTGTGGAACTTTGTGTTGTGCAAACAAAATGTAGTCATTTCAAATGCTTCCAGTGGGTGTTGACTAGAGTAAAGATTACTGTAGTAATGGTACTAGAACTTGATTATCCTTTAAAAAATATAGTGCAGGACACTTCATATGCTATGGAATATGATAAAAACTGAACTATACCTGTCAAATGAGAAAAGAATATATTGCAGTGTATTTTACACTTGCCCTACTTGTATTTCTTCACTTTCTACCATATTTTGGATTTTTTTCTGAGTCTAACAACCATTAGTGCTAATTAAAACCTTGTAATGCTGCTTTTATGTAAATGAAATTGTCATTTCATGTGGTGAATTTGACACTCAACATATGTCACTCTGTATTTTGCTGTTCCCCCTTTTGGAGAAAGGCATATAAAATGGGTGTTATCTTCTGTTTCAAGGCTGATGGCTTTTAGAGACCTTCTGAAAGTATTGTTTTTCTAATACTGAACATAATTTGTGTACTCCTGAGGAAGCCTGCATGGCATTGTCTCCACCTAGAGATAGGTTATTAAAATTCAACTCCAAACTGTGTTTCCAGATGACCTGTGTGACTTCATAGTGAGGTTACACCTTAGCAGCTGCCTACACAACTGCTTGGAACTTTTGCAACTTTTATGGAGAAAAAAAATATTTCTCTTGGAATCTTTGGATCACCAGAAATGCTGGCTGCCATTAGTGTGGCTGTAAGTGGATTTTTCTCTAATGTAGGCATCTTTGTAAAGGAGGAAAAATGCCATTGTTTTTAAGCTGCATTTAACATGCACCTTTTATGAAAAGAAATGGAAGTGGGGAAATCCCCAAAGGAATGTCTTACACTGTTCTGATGCCTCTCTACTTAAAAGCTACAGCACAGTTCACTCAGCCAGCCAAGGGGTCTTTGCACACATGCAGCTAAACTCCCTCCCAAATTTGCACAAAAGAAGGTAAAATACTGTCTGATGCTTGGAACTGAATTCAGTTTGAGATAGCAATGCCTCCTCTAGCCTGGGATGCCTATAAGCTCCAGACTGCTGTTGTGTGAGATGGACAAACCTGGCAAGGTGATACTTTCTCATCATGATTAAGTGTCTGAAATATTTATTGATATTTGTGCAGAACTTTTGTCTTTCAAACAGGCAGGATGGTACTGAGATTGTGGAAAATGTTGTTTTCTGAAACACTTCAAAGAGCTGGAGCTGTGTATTTCATTGCTAAAATGTGGTGTATGTGCATGAATCAATAGTTCAGATCATGTCAGGCAAGTCTAATTCAGGTCTGCCATTCTTGACAATGTCACTTCAACAATAACTTGGGCTCTATCTTTCTGTGAGATACTTGAAAATACGAACTCAGTGGAAATTGTAGCCAGTTTTTATCCAGTATCTGATAGGAGTCAGGTTTGGAAGCATGGCTTACTCTGCCTTTGCTGGTTGCTGTCATTGATTTCTGTGACCTGAGAAAAGTAAAATGAAACAAAATTTCAAATACAGTTTCTGTTACAAATGAATTGTGTCTTTCAACCTGTTGGTAGACCTATGCACTACACACTTTTTTTGAGAGCTGCCTGCTCTGAACGTGCCAGCTGAGAAACTACCAGTGAATTTAGGAGCAAATGGGTTTTGTTGTCCCTGATGTTTGTGTCCATGGGGATTCTGAACCGAATGTAAAAAAAAAATTGAGAAACACACATTCAAAGGATGACTTTCATTTGCTGCTATACTGCTTTGATTATTTAAGGGCACTGCCTCTGTGGGTTTCTGCCTCTCCAGATTTTTTTATCTAAAGTTCTGAAAGACATTATTTTGTTTGTAAGCTGTGTCATAAACAATGCCTTTATTATTTTGGTCTCAACTCTCATTTTGTAACACAATGATAACAGATAATTTCTCACTGTTTCTCTATTACATCCTAAGATAGCAAACAGCTGCTGCATTTATTAAGATATCTCTGCATACATGCTATTTGGCAAACATTTATGAATTGTTAGGATGCCAAATATTTTAATGCAATCTGTTACAAAGACAAATCTTGTGTGTTTGTTTCCAGACTGAAGGGATAGGGGGGGAGTGGGAAGTCCCAATACTTCAGTGGCAGAACAACCATAGCACTTTGCTGAGTGCTAGATGCTCAGCTTTCTCTAAGTATTAATGGAATTTAGGTAATCATATTTATTACTGTGCCATGCCTACTTTACTATCATAGAGCATATGGTATCCAAGGGTGGGACGTGCTTGGCAAATGTTTATTTATGGATTTCTCTTTGCCAGCACAATGTGTGTTCTCCTGTTTGGTTGTTAAATACCCAAGACCAGTGTGTGGTTTATGTTCAGCAAATAGCTTATTTCATCAGTGTAAGTATGTATTAGTATATAGCCTGAACAATATATGTTCTGAGACCCTCTAAGAGGAAAAAAAACTTGATACCTTTGAATAGATATTACTTCTTCAGACATAAGCCACTAGCTGAAATGTCTGGTGGCTCTGGGTTGTGCAGAAATAAAAGGAAAGTGGTGCAATTGTCTTTACTTAGAACACAATTTGAGCATGTTCTTTCTCTGAACATAGTGGAAGAACAACAACAGTTAAGTCTGTCTTCCCTTGGATATCCCTAAATTTTTCCTCTTCAGCAAGCTTTCTGTTAGGAGGTTATTCTAAACAGATATTAATTTGCTATATCCTAAACTTTACTTAGGTAGAAATAAATTGTTAGAGGTAAGCAATTAAAATAAATCTTTATGAAAGTCACATTAGGCCTTAATACATGTTTGGTCCCAATTTTCAAGGCATTTTCACAGTTAAAATTAGATATACAGTGCAACAAATGAAAATAGTTTTTTTTTCTCAATTAAAACTTTTTGAAATTGATATAAATGAATGTATAAAGAGCAGGGACAGAATGTTGCTCTAATGTGTGGGAACTCTAGCAAAACTCTTTATTACCTGGTTTTGTTCCTGCTGTCAGTGAAGGGGACAAGGTTTTGTAAGCATGAGATTGTCCATGTGTTTTCTGTGTCAGTATCAGAGCTGGTGATTGCTGCAGTCCAGAACCTGAGTATGTGTACAGTGCAATAGCTCAGGAAAACTCTATTAATTAGCACTCTTTTAGGGCTAGGCTGGAAGATGTTCTATTAATGCATTCTCACAGTGTGTTTTTGAATATCCTTAAAAATATTCCATCTATTTAGGCAAATACATGAGCTTATGTGTTCTATCAGTTGTCTGTAATCATTGGACCAATATTATTAAGGCTTTTGTTTTATTTTTTAATAACAAAATAAATATTTAAGACTGCCTTAAAAAAATAGCAGTTGTTTCTGTTGGAATTAGAGTGTGATTTTTAGGAATTCTAGTGGAAAGTATTATCATGCTGTAAAAGTTGGTCATTAATAAGGGCTAAGCATGGTTATTGAGAAATTGTATGCATGCAGAGACAGAGAGTAACTTCCCTCTCATGGTTTTAATGGTCTCTCAAGTTACTATGCTGTAAATGCCTCTGTTAGGATATGAATCTACCCTCTTAATATGGTTACACAAGAGCACAGACTAATTTTTCAGTTATTAAATTATAAATAAAATGGTCGTGTTTCCTACTTGCATGAAGACAAGGCTTCTCCTCTAAAGTGTATTTTTTTTTAATACAGGTTTTAACTTCCTTGTTCCTTTATTTTGTTTTTTTTGGCTGTATTGTTCCTTTATAGTTTTTAATTGAATGAAACAAAGTTGTTTTGCTCCTTTACAGTATCTGACAATAGCTCAGTTCTGGTGAAGAGGCAGCTGAAAACAGCTGGTTGATCTCCAAATAAACTGCTACATAAAGCAGCTGATGGGTCAAACCTTTTTTGAGTTTGCACTCCATGTGGGTCTGGGTTTCCTTGCTCTGCTTTCTATGCAGTACTGCAGACTGCTCTGCATGAATGTAAAAGTGTGCCAAATCCAGTCCAAAGTTTATACTATAAAGTTCAATAGAAAAGGTGAGAGTAATTATTCAACCACCATCTGACTTTTCTGTTTAAAATTGCATTTTTTGTCTTGCATGCCAGCTATATATTAAAGAAATCTGATGAAAGTTAGGTCCAGCAAGAAAAAAGGTATTATCAAACAGCCATTCTGTATAACATTCTACTATATTTATTCATAGCGTTGTAAAACAAAAGGAAAGCTTGGCAGAAAAATAATGTTTTCCAGGAGTCTGGCAGCTAATATTAGGCTACATCATTGAGTACCTTAGAAAATATTAGTTGCAACTGCAGTTTACCCTCAGATTGCTAGTTCAAGTTGAATTATCAAAGAGGAAAGTTTCCATGTGATTATGATTTTAAAACTTTTATTTAATTTTATTTCCTTTTCCAAATGTAATTATTAATTCCAATTTGAGAATGTCTGCTGTGTCAGAAACCTCTGTGCTCTTTTCACCACCAAGTCTCTACAAGGGCTTGTAGAAAATCTCTTCATTGGGCTTGAGATGGCAAGAAACAGTTTTAACCTATTTAATAATTTAGTTGATGCTTTCTTCTTCACAGCATTGTAACAACTACCATACTTTAAAAGCAAATTTAGTGTTCTAGGGGAAGGAACATTGACGTTTGCCCCAGAAAGAAATGCTCTTCTCCCTGAAATCAGACTAGAATTGGTGAAAACAAGTGCAAATCTCTCAATCCCTTCTGAATGTAGGGGGAAAGCACTGCCCTGGTCTCAGCCAGCAGCACTTACAGGGCTGGGTTGGAGCTCTCCCCTGGTGTGGATCCAATCTTGGGAGCAATGGGATGGCATTGCCAGGTTTTTCTACTTGGCAATTCTTATGATCCTGCTTTTCATTTCCTTAAGGCACAGGGTGCTTTCAGGGCAGGAATTGCAGCACTGAGTGTGAGTGGGAGGAGTTGGGTTGTTCTGTTGTTTGGGGTTTTTTTGGTGCTCCTTGCCCTGTACTGCTCTCCTCTGCAAATCCTGGTCCTGTGAGCCTGGGGACTTCCTCAGCAGCTCATCCTGAAGAACACAGCTGGCCATGGAAACCTCACCTGGAACTGCAGCAGAGGTACAGCTGGAGCAGGGACTGAACTGCTCACAGGTCTCTGCCTGAGTGAGATCCTGAGGATCCCATTTTGCAGGTGGGGTATCAAGGTAGCCCTGCTTGTAGAGCTTAAGATGAGTACTTGGGCTAAGCTAATTCTTGTGTTCACTCTGTTTAGGTGACTTGTAGTGAACGAAGGCCTCTTTACTGAGGAACTGAAAAACTACTCATTAAAAGTCTGGAGGTAGAATGACTATCAAACTTCTTTTCCTAGTAAAATGTTTTTACTGCTGCCTAATTCACTGATATTTATCATACTTCTTTTTTACTATTAGGAGTTGGCTTTCTGTGACTATATAGTTGTATTCATTAGTTGTATGTAAGCTGGTTGAAATGCCACAATTTCTAAATTGAATTTGCACTTGAACCAGTCCCCCAGAATGATTTCCAGGTGTTTTTAAATGGCTGTGATCTGGCTTCATTAAAAAGACTGTATTTTAGACTGTGCCTAAAAAACATTTGGGTAATTAGTATTTGTAAAAACTTGCCTCTACAGTGAGATGCATATCACAATCTTACAGATACTTAATCAATAAACCAGGAATTCTGACCCATGTTCCAAATCTCCTTCCAAGCTTTCCAGCAGTATTTATTTAGTCATTAGCCATGCCCATACACTTATTGATCTTCAGTCTACAGCTATTTTTTTGGTGTAATTTTTTTCAGTAAAGCTTGACTGCACAGATGGGTTTGGTAGTTTCAAACAGGCAATGACTTTACCCTCTTTACAAGAATGAGGAGACTTGGTGGAGTTCCACTAAACATAAACTTTTTCCTTTTTTTAGCACTGGTATTTCATCATGGTCAGTAAAGCTTATCCTGAGTTTCTGCCTGGTTACTGCATTGCTTTACTATTAGTGAGCCATGGACTTGGACACCTGACTTGGTGCTGCTGTAAGGAAAGACAGGAATGCAGGAATTGTCTCTCACTCTACTTTTTCCCTTCATATTTTGGATCCCTCTTTCAGGGCAAGGTAGCATAGTGTTTTTATGGCCTGAAAGAGATGAGTCAGCCAGAAAGTGTCTTGAAGTCTGAGGAGAAGCAGCTGATGATGTCTCTTGTAAGCTCAATGGGCCAGACCCATTGGGTCTGTCAGAGGTGATGGGAATTTGTGATTGCTGGGTACCATGCACTGCTCTGTGCTCCTGCAGTGACATGGTAAAGCAGGGCCTGGGAGTGAATTCCAGCAGGAACCTAGAGAAAGGGATGTGGCTGGTGGGATCATTTTCTTCTTTAACAGGCACTTCATGATTTCAAAGCATAAGTAATTAGAGAAGGTTGCAGATGTTTCTCAGAACATGTTTTTTAGTAAAAGTAGGGCTCTTTCACTGCTTTTGGTGTGCCATGGCTTTCTCTGGGTCGTTGTGCAAGGCACTGGGAGCTCCACTGAGTCCAAGCAATTCATTAAATCTGCAGGCAACATGAAAATTACAGCAACTGAAAGGTGTAGCATTGTTTGGAAGATTACATAAAAGCTTGTTATTCCTGGGCATCTACATGAGCAAAGCAATGACCTCCTTTGGCATCTTCTGCTCTCAGCTGGGATGGTTTAACCAAACCAGCTCAGGGCAGGGACATGGCACAGAACAGCTCTGGTCAGTGTCTGCTGGAGGTGGCCCTGACTGACCATCTGCTCTCGCTCCAGACCCTTCTCTTGGCTCCTGCTGTTGCTGCCACTCATTTAAAAACATTCTTTATTGGGGGAGGGGGGGGGATGTCATTGTCATTTAGACAAAATTAAGTCTCTGAAATCAACCCCTGTTGTCACTAGAGTTCACAATAAATGTATTCAATGAGAGTATCTTAATCCAGATAAATATTTCTGCTGGTTTGGTGCCAGTGTTTTCCTTCTGAAGTAGCTGAATGTTTTGTACAGGGCTTGTTTCCCTGCTGGTTGTCCCTAGATATTAGAGCAGTGGTGGCCCTGCTCAGGAGTGGGTGTGGTGCCTGTTAAAGTGAAATGAAGGGATGGTTGCTCACTCACAAAAAAAGCTGGAATATTTGGTATAGCCATGTACAGTGGGTTTTTAAGCTAGTCTTGTGGTGGATATGAAAAGCTGAATAATTTTTGTACCTTTAAGATAGGAGTTATTTATGCTTTGCAGTCCTCCTATACAAGTGCAGAGGGCCTGCAATATGCTTTCTTACTATTTCAGTTTGATTTTTTAAGACCAGGGTTGGAGCTTTTGTATTAAACTTTGAGGGTTTTGCCACCAGATCTTCTTGCATTGGCAGGGGTGCATAGAGACCTTACCCTTCCTCTTGTGAGCTAATGTATTATATTTTATGAGGGAATGAATATTGGCCTCAGTGATTTCTTCAGGTCAAATAACATGGGATTCTCTGTGTTTGCAATATTGCTTTCATTATCTCATAAATAGCAGCTCTTTGTCCTGGATGTGAATTGCCACAAAAATGGTTGAGATGGTAATTTTGAGTGCTTTACACAACTTTTTAAAAAATGTAAGAAATTATGATTTCACTCTTCAGTGCTGCAAAATTGGATTGTTTCTAACATTATTGGAATACAATGCAAATTTTAATGGTAAAAATAGTTCTGGGAACTAAAAAATTATGCACATGAGGATGAATTAAGTACACTGATGGAGAGAGGATAAGAGCCTATGAATAGAAAGAATTTGTAAAATTTTGTAATGTTCACTTGAATACTGTCATCATAGGACAGGCATTTGAGAAATCTTACTTGAATGAAGCTGACTGTGAAAAGAAATCTTCTCTCTCCCTGTTGTATTTCTGTTATTCCTCTGCCTTCTGGATGCATCATCCCAATGCTCTTTCCAGGTACCCTCTCTCCCTGTTCTACTCTGAGCCTGGCCAGGTTGCTTGGGAATTCATTAAAGCTGTAGTAGAAAAAGGTCTAGAGCTAATCAGACTGCTCTGTCTTGTACTGCCTTTCCTCCTTTCTGCAGCCTTCATAGTTTCAGATTTACACAAAACTCTGTGGTGTGGTTGAATGCACCATATGCTAAACAACAGGTGCCCTTCAGCTCCACAGGCTGTGCCCATAAATCAGGAGAGGCCCTGCAATGTTCATCCTACCTGTGCTGGCATCAGCTGCTCTTTGTTCCACACCTGAGTCAGGCAGTGCCAGTGCAGACAGGAGCAGAGCAGGCTGTGAGCACAGCAGCCCTTGGTGGCAGGGCTGGGTGCAGGGGGGTTATGTTGTGCTTTGAGCCTGAATACCTGCAGGGTAGTTGTGGAACCGCAGTGTTTTTCTGAAATGCTGACATGAAATATGGTTTTCTGTAATCTCTGCATACTGTCTTCAACCTGCTGTGAGAGGGAGGAGTAGGCTTAATTATTTCAGAGTGTAATTTCCTTCCTAAATGCATCCAAGTCTGGTTCCTGTTTGGAAGGCAGATCGTGGCAGAGGATTTTCTGATGCCAGTCCTGGATGTTTTCCATTTTCACAGATTTAGCTGAATTTTGCATATGACTCTGCAGATATGTAGCCTTGGAGTGATTGAGTTCTGAGCCCAGAATGATTAATCTGATACAATTGGTCTTGTGGCCAAAGATCCTGCACAGATCTGTGATTGTGCATTGAAAAAGTTACTTTTGACATCTGCTTTTTATTTCTCTAAAATAAGACTTGTAAAAAAGTCCACTTGTGACTTTTGTGTTGAGAAAATAGAGTTCATTTCAGTCTTTGGTATTCTCATTACTAGAAGATGGACTTCTATTTAATATTTGTCCTTATGCATTTTAACATTATTTAGGCTCTTTTGGAGGCTTTGTCAATATTTTTAAGACCTCTGAGCTTAGTAATCACATTCAGCAGTGATCTGGTTACTGTCCTGATCAGGCCAAAAATGTTATTCAGTTTATCTTGTTCTAGATGCCATACTGGCAATTCCTGCTTTGTGCACTCTCCCCTCTACCTAAAACACCTTTTTTTTAATGCACATTGAAAGTGCACATCTGATAGTTCATAAAATATTTGATTGGTGTCTCATTTCTCTATCAATTCTCCATTGTGATCAAATAGCAAGATGGCATTATGAAGAATCCAGGATGAGCAGTTAGACTGTTCAATGTAGGTTCTAAGTATATTGAGAGCAGACGAAATCCAAATTATAATTTAGTAGCCAAACATGATAAAATTGTTGATAGTAATATAGAAGACAGTTTATAAGAATATAAATATTTCTCATCTGAAGAAGGGGAGTTACATATCTGTGATGACATATTCTTAGCATATGGCAGTAACAAAGTTCATTCCAACCAGGTGAATGACTTTTTCATGAGGCTGAATTGTGGCTGATCAAGTTAAGTTCTTTCCTATCAGCAGCTGCAGATAATAAGTATCCAAAGGAATTAGAGAATCACCAAAGGAATCCTCTGGAACTCAATGTTTTTTGGTTTGATGGATTTTTGTGTTTGTTTCTTTCCCCCAGACCTCTCAGGCAGTAAAGTTTTGGCATTCTGGAAGAAGATTGATGTTTCTTTAGCGTTTTGTAAGGGTTAATAGGATTATTTACCTAATATTAGAATTGGCCAGTATGACTGTGGAAATAATGAGTGTCTTATGTGATCCTTGATGAATGCAGTTAAGAGGGACATAGATCTGAGAAAATTAACATTGCTTTTTGATAGACAATACTGTCATATTAACTTTATAAGACACTCTCACTCAATTCCAGGCTTGGCTAATTGATTAAAAGCAGACTGAAGATAGATCAAAGACACAAGGGATTTTCAACATTTAACTGTAACACAGCTTAAATAAACAAGAAAATTAATTATGCAGAGTGCAACAAACTTGCATTGTGTGAATAGGATGCAGTTTACAGTAATCTCAAAGTGTAATCTAAAATAGGAAGTGGGCACTGTTCTTGAATAGTTCTAGATTCCAGAAAATGTTGGCCTCAATAGTTTGGTGCAACAGTAAAAGTAGTATTTAATCATTACTTACATGTACAGATATCTCTGGAAAATAGAGAATAGTAAACAACAACCTCAGGTCCTAGATATTCTGCATGGTTTGGGCAGCTGAATTCAGTCAGCCACACACTCTCTCTGTCTGAGGGCTTTTGATTTGGTCATGCTCTAACAGAGGTTAAAAATTTGAGAAAGAAACTGAGTTACTGAAAAAGCAAGAGGATGGTGATAATGGCTGATTAACAGTTTAGGATCTCTCAGGGTGAAATTGCCATGAAGCCCTTATTCTAGTCCTAGATTTACAAAAAGGGAACTGTTTAGTAGAAGCAGCAGTTCCTGTGTTTGACATTGGTATGAGGGCTATTTGGATCATCTTAGTCTGAGTCCAGAATATAACTGGAAAATTGGTGAAGATGCATAAAAAAGGGTTAAAAAGAAAAATATATATTTAGAGTGAGTGGGTGCTGCTGTTTATCTAAAGGGACTGCTTTAGATGTTTATGTATTTTTGTGAGACAAGTATTTTGTTGAGATTTGAACAAAGATTGCCACTCTTTTGTTTGTTTGGGTTTTTTTTTTAAGGATAAAATCAAACTTCAATTTGGCAATATTGCCGTTCTGTAAAGATTACTTTCAAGTGACAAGCAAAAATAACACATTTTACTTCAAGAAACAACTCTGTTTTTCTTCAGGAACATGAGCATAAAAATACTGCAAGAAATGGCAGCAGTAGCCAAACTACATGCATGTAATTCATTGAATCCAATAATGATGAGTTATCCCAAATCAGCTTTCCAGCTATGTCATTCAATAACCTTTGCTGTTTATTTATTGCCTTATTAATGAAGTATGAGAAGAGCAGCCGAACAAAAAAATAAAAAAATCATTCAGTAAAATTGAGCAAGTCAATCCAGAAAAATGACTAAATGATTCTTGTTGTGAAACTTTACTAATTAAAATGAAAGCTTTGGGTAACTGCGTGTTGTTGAATGTAACCCATTGGTGGCAGTGGTCCCAGCTCAGATGCGAATGCAGCCTACAGAAACTAATTGACTGAGTTGTTTTAGTCCTGCCAGAGCCTGAATCCTGTCATGTTTGTCTAGGAGCTGAGAAAAAGCTTTTCTGTTTTGTGCAAACCACGGCAGATTACACACCGTAAGCGACACAATGAGGTGGGGTTTCGGCTTCCTCATGGTGGTGTACAATGCTGCCACTAGAATGAACATCAGGCTGGTTTGGTTTTCATGTCAAATAATCCATGAAGATTGAACTCCATTCCTGTTTAAGATTTCCAATTGCTGTAATGTTTAGCTGATTAAATGTATAATAGCAAAATCTGTTTAATTTAAAAATGTCCTATTTAACCTCTTGCTAAAGTAAGCCCTGTGATATCCATCCCACTCTTAAATATTTTTGTGATAAATCATCCAGTTTATTTTTAGGTAAATGCATATTAACAGTAGGAAAAACCTTCCCATGAATTATTCTGCAAACAAACTCCAGCCCCACAGTTAGATGCTTATAAATGGACTGAAAATCATGTTTATGCAAAGCAAAGGCACAAAGATTGTGCTTCATTGGCCTCTTGCTTAAGCTTTTTACCTCCTGGAGGCCACAAGCCATGAACTAGCCCTTTGAATGGAAGGATAATTTAATTTATTCTCACGAAGTCAAAATGTAAATTAAAGACTAAATTTGATTCCATTATGGCAATAAATGTAATGTTCTCAGTGAGCCATGACCAACACCAACATCTTGTACTGAAAAAAATGGATCATGGAACACAGTAGGGATACTGCCAGTCCTTCCCTTGGGGGAAGAAGAGGATCTCATTGCCCATGAATTATGGGGAGAAATGTGTTCCATATAATTTGTCATTCACTGAACTGGCTTATGAAAATCAAAAATTAATTAAATAGGAAAAAAAAAGGGGTTCATTCAAGAGTCTGCCAAGGGATAGTAAGAGAAAACAGCCTAAGCCAGTAATTTTCAACAAGCTGTTAAAAAAGTAATCCTGCTCCAAACAAGAGCAGAATATGGGGTAAATACTTTGAGGTCTAAGAACATGGCTGTTGAAACCAGCATGAATATATGCCACTTATAAAGATTCTGAAGGAACATTCTAAATGAGCTCCCAGCTTGTTTTCTGGAATGAAATTTGAAAATGTTATCACTATAGTTTATTCAGTATGAATGTGGCAGTCTCTTGCCTTTTTGTTCCAAAATCATTCCTAATCAAGTCTTCACTTAAAAACCCCCAAACAAACCTGCCTGAAGATAAGCAGTAAAACACCTCTGTTAATCATCTTATGCATCACAAGAGTTATCTTGTTAAGGAGTTTGTTTCTTTCAAATGATTCAATCAGCTAAGCAGATATTTTGTATTGCCATGGAAATGAAATCGTAAAGTGTAATTGTCAGGTTTAAAAAGTTTGATGTGCAATACAATGTTTTTTCATCTTTCCTTTGCTTTCTTGTTTCTTCCTAATTAATTTCCTGATTAGAATCTGAGTGATAAACTTGATTTGTACTCAAGATAGGATCCTAACATAAAGAGCTGAGTCTATTTTGAGGTGAAATAGATAATTGTTTGAAATTTTACCAAGTTGGTTGTTTTGTTTTTATCTAATTCTTCTGGAGAAATCTGGATAATTTATTTTACTTTGTGTTTCTGGTGCCTCAAAGACTGAAAAGTAATTGCTTGGGACAACAAACGGTTCCTACTAAGCACAGAAGCATCAATTGGCTTCAGGGCTGTAGTTACTGATAATAAAAAGTGTTTAAATTTGAATATTAAATTATGTTCCACATTCACAGTTCTTGGCTTTCTCTACTTTTTGGCTTAGTGATTGCAATAAAATTTTAAAATCCAATTACTTACCTTTAGGCAAAGAAATATTGTTGTGTACCTAGTGCCTTCGTAGACCAGAGCATTTATTTATTTATCTCCAGATTTCATTGTTGGTATTTAGACCTGCCTTTAAAGTGAGGCAATTCCCATTTTCATTCCATATCCACTGCATTATATAAAGAGTCACAGACTAAGGTCTCTCTTATCCAGTTAATCTGTAAGATATAGCACTTACAAGGCTGTTTGGTCATTTCAGTGACTGAGATTCAGCAGAATTTTGGTTTTGGGGATGGAGTCTCTACTCCCACCCCAGGACACTATTCACAGTTCCTAACTTCTCCCATTTTTTAAGAAATAAAAAAAAAAATAGATAGCTAACTACAAGGGTAGGGGAAGTAAACATGTTCAATTCTTTTTGCATGGATTTGAGTCTAGATTTGATTGTTGATTCTCCAACATTCCTTTTTTACTCTTATTGAGCTTTACTCTTCCAGGCATTTGGAGCTGGTAAAGGAGAAGCTCCCAAGGATGCTGTTCCAGATCAGGAGCAGAAAGGAGGAAGGCAATCTTCCTGCCTGGTGCTAACAGACAACCTCACTCCTCAGCTCCAGCAGTTTGCATTCAGTGATGGTCACTCTGGCACGCACAGGTTAAAACAGATAATGGCACTTAAAAAAGAGAGGCAAATAACAAATACTTGAGGAATTGCTTGCCAGACCTATAAACAAAAAGAAGGACTTTTTCTTGAGCTGTCTCACTGGAAAAAGAAAAGTAGTCTTTTTTCACATCTTGGCATCAGGAAGAGGGATAGGAACCCCAGCTCTCCCAGGCAGCTGTTCAGGGACCGCAGGGCTGTACGTGATAATATTCAGCCCACAACAGAACCAAGTAAATGACAAGATAGATGTGGTTTTGTACTTTTGCAATTACAATTCTCTCAAATGTCAGAAAAAAATATTTTCAGGCCATGGGGAATGAAATTAATTCTTCAACTGTATAAGAGGATTTTTCTTGATGTAAAATTGAACTATACCCCACAGTCATGCAATTTACTTGTCATAGGCACACACTACTTTCATTTCTTAAGTCTATATTTCCTGGAATTGCTTTTGCAATGTATGTTTTACTGGAACTGTGTCATTCACTGAGCCCTTCCTTGCCTTTCAACATAGTGCTTAAAAAGAACACAAACAATAGTAATGAAAACCCTAAAGAACAACAAGAACTACTCCACACAAAAGGCAAAAAAATCCTGCAAACCTCCCCCCCCAAAAAAAAAAAAAAAAGAACCCAAACCAAACAAAACAACAAGAAAACCCAAACAAACAATTAAAAACCAACCCCAAACCAAGTTAAGATGAGAAGGGAAATAAATTCTGAGAACTAGAGATACTGTCACTTGTTAGAAATAGCCAGGTTTTCTTGTGTACTTTAGGTAGGTTTTTTGGTTTGTTTGTTTTGTGTTTTTTAAAGGGAGGAAAATTAAATTGTCTTAACTGAGTGTTCATAGTAGAACTCAGTGGAAAGTTTTTAAGAAAAGGGTGTAACTTTTCAAAAGCCACATAGAAATGTAGAGACTAATGATGTCCCAGCCACTCCCACCTCTGCTGTCCTAAGTGTCTGTGGAGGGATTCTGAGCAAACTTCTGTCAGTTTTCAGCTCTGAATCCCATTTAGCTTATAGACAAGTTCTGTAACCCTCCCCTCCTCAAGGACTGTGTCTGAAATACACAAATAAGTGTGCTAAGATCATTGGTATGCTGCATTGAAAAGAACTTTTTTTTTGAGAAAAGCTTCTTAGAGATTATAATAGCATTATTGTGCAGTTTCATACCCCTAAATAAGGATTGGCAATTTTTTAACTGACTGGCCAACTCTGAAAGCACTTGGTAAATGTGCACTTACATGACTTTTGTGTAAACCCTTCTAAAGATAGCCTTCCTTAACCATGTTTTCTGCTGACAGCATGGCCTTCATATGACCTTGGGCTTTAATAAGCAGTACATTCAAGCATTGCTACTTAATTAGTTAATGATACCTTGATCAAATTAGATAAATGGTTTGGAACAATGCTGTATTCAATTAATTTTCATTTTCAACTGATTACTATTGCTACTAATGCCTGTAATTCGAGATGTAGTTTTGCGCTGTGATATCTAATTCATTTCTTTTTGAAACAGGAAAGCTAGATCTTTCCAGACCCAAATGCATTTATTATCCTGAGTGTAATTACATTTAAGCTTATTAATTGGTGGCACTGGATATGTATTTTTTACATGTGATGCTTATGTAATCTGTGCCCTGGTAATATTTGCAGGCAAGGTGTACATCAGCCTTGTTTCTGAGGGTTCAGGTGTTCTGAGTCAGCTTCCCAGGACACCAAGAGCTGTTTTAAAAGGTAGCCCAAGGGCTGTGCTGCTCCCCAGGGTCTGATGGGCTGCTGGAGAGCAGAGGCTGAGCTGGCTCAGGCTCTTCCCCAGCTGCTGGAGGCTGGGCAGGCAATCCCACTCCAAACCCAGCACAGCTCCAGGCCCTGTCGGACAGTTGGAGATGGAGCTCTGCCCTAGGGCTCTTCACTAAGAAAGTTCATCATTTTAATGATGACTTGAAATGTTTTATTTTCAATTTAGCCATGTTATTCTGTGTGAAATTTTAAAGTGCAGTATTTCGTCGGATGGGGAATCAAAACGACATCAATGAAATGTCAACCTGATACACAGCTTACTGTGAATTTTCTTATAAATGCAAGAAAGGGCAGACTTAAGCTACGAGCCATTTCTTTGATGTGGTGCTTGATCTGATGAATGGTCTTAGTCTCTCATTAAAGCAACCTTTTCTGCCAATAAAGGCTTTATTCAGATTTTTTCATGATTGCTACCAGACAATGACAAGATGTGGGTGGGATGAAGGCATAAGAAAAGACCAATTTGTACCATCTGTTCCAGACTTCTGAACTGAGGTGATACCATAAAAGGGAAAGCCAAACACTTGTATCTGAAAGGGTGATCAGTGGCTATTTTACATTCATTTGAAAAATATTATACTCTTTATACTACTTCTGGAAATACCATGTACTTTATATAGCTAACCTCCCCTAAATCTGTACTAGATTTTGCATTGCCTAAATGGCTGACATGGTAGTTTAGTTCTGGACATAATGAAACTTATGTGGAGAACTATAGTGGGCTATTTGGAATGTTTTTATTAAAGCTGTGAAGGATCTTCAATTCCTGGTAATATTCATAGGTGCTGTGCTTGAACAACACTGTTTTTCCATTGGTATGCTGTGATCTATCAGCGTAAGATCTGATCTCTTATGAGTGTCAGAATGCTCATAAGTGTCCAGAAGGTCTGTTGGCAATCAGTGAGTTTCTTATCTTACAAAATAACATTACAATTTGTAATCTCATTAGCTTTTCTAATCCCAAGGATTTTTACAGGTTCTGTAGATTTGCTGGTCTGCTGGGTTAAAGTAGAGATCATGAGGTGTTTATTTGCTGCTATCTCCAGAGCATTTGCAGTAGCCTTAGGAAATAATGTCACAAATTATACTTCAAATACAACTCTGGTCTCAGTTCTTGAGGTGGACTGTGGTGATTTCATTTCATAGCATTCCATTATAAATCTGTAATGTATTTGTTAGTCAAATATCACAGAATAGAATCATAGGACAGTTTGGGTTGGAAATGACCTTAAAGATCATCCAGTTCCAAAGCTCTGAAGCATGTTAGTATCTTCTAACTTCTGCAGGAAAGATTAGGTTGCACATAAAAGTGAAGTTAGCCAAGTCCAATAACTATAACACAGTTTTAATGTGAAAAGGTAGTGGATTTAGCTGTTTTGATGTCATAAAGAATATTAAAATATGCAAATAACAATTATAGGACTGTATTTCAAGTTTAGTAAGTCTGTTTGAGCTTCTGGTCCTTCTGGTAATATGAAATATTTGGGTGTTGGATCCATTATTTTGTCTCTCTTAATATGAAATTTTATGAGAACAGCAGAACTTATTCCAATAGATAAAGTGCTGATTCTGTTAAAGAAAAAGACTTCCTAGATGTGCAGAATCATAGAATTGTTAGGATTGGAAGGGACCTCTGGGGATCACCCAGTCCAACGTCTCTGCCAAGGCAGGGTCACCCCGAGCAGGTTACACAGGATCCTGCCCGGGTGGCTTTGGAAGGCCCCTGGAGAGGGACATTCCACAACCTCCCTGGGCCAGCTGTAAATTCATGTGTAGGGAATGAATTTCTACTTGTTGAACAGGTGATAGTGTTGTGATTACAGGAGCTGGTCTTTTAGTTTTTATTTCTCTCTGTGTAGGTTAATACTGAAGTTAATTACAGTTTTCATTCCAGAGGCAATTTTTTGTTGTTATGAATGAAGGTTTATTTTTTTTATTGGCATGTTTTGAAACTCAGTCCTGTAGGTGTTTTATACACAGAGGGCTCTGAAAAGGAGTCAGCTCGTGAGTCCTAAGTGGTTTTGGAGACTGATGAAATGGCTGGGAGACCTTGAGGGACATCAGTGTTTCCCCCTGCAGGATAGAGTGTTCCTGCTGCAGCTCTCTGTAGGCTTTTTGTGGGAACTCAGTCCCACAAACCCAGGGAAACCCAGATGTTGAGAAGAGTTGGTGGCAATGAGGTAATTTCAGAAGCAGAGAGTGAAGAGTGGAGAAAAATATCCTCATAAAGAGGATAGAAAGGGGTTTAGGAAACCTTGGGACAACAGTTTTATTTTTTTTCTCTCTGTAACTATTGTCCTTATCTTGTGAAGTTTAGATAAGTTTTTTTAAATGTCAAGTAAATTTCTGATAATTGTAGCATTGTTAACTGAAAAGAACAAAGAACCAAGTAGTAAATGGAATAATTACAGTTATTTTTGTAGCCCTTGTTATGTAGGGTTTGAGACTAGAATGTATAGAATGTGTATGTCTTGAATAGTATTAGCCCTTAAAAGAGCCCACAGACTCATCTTTTATTTTATCTTCCCAAAATCTTAATTGCCTTATTTGACTCTTTATATATGCTGCCTGCTTTACAGCACCCAGCCACACCAGCTATAGTCTGTTTTTATTATAATGCATGCTGTGTAATTAAAGTAAATTAAAGTAAAACTTTGCATTTCAAATTGTCATTTTTTTCCTTCTTTGGCAATGAAAAAATATCCTTGTCAGAAATGCAAAGTGTTCTCTTCGCAGCCTCATTAAATAAGCAAAGTAAGTCACTCCGATTTCTTGTATCAAGCTAATACAGAAACTGAACAGGCAATGTATTTTAATTGCATTTTTTTAAATTGTATTTTAATTGTATTTTTTATGATTTGTGAATCCCAACCCTTGCTCCTACAAGGCATGGTCTTATATCAGAACTGTCACTTCAAAGTTTTGAAAAAATCTGACATAACTGTAGCATGTCAGGAAGCCATGGGATGAGCTGAGGAGAATGAATTCCTTCATAGGCCAGTAACAAACTGAAGTATGAAATGAGGTGGAGATGTATTTGTCAGTCATCATGGCAGGTTTAAAAAAAAAACATCAAACCACAAAGAAAAGCATGTTTTGTAGGTGCTTCCTTCTTCATGAGCCCTCAAGATTATAGTGCTGCTTTTGTTCTTGGCCAGAGAGAAACACTCCCCACACCACACCCCAGAAATAGTAATGCATTAATAACAAAAATAGTCATAAAAATAATAATTCTGAATCTCTGGAGAAACATTTGCATCTAGATGAGCCTTCCTGCCATGGACAAAAAAAGAATACTTAGCAATTCACTAAAAGCTAATGTTATGGATGCATCCAATTTTCTTTTAATTGCAAGGATTTCACAATGTAAAGGCTGCTTTATCTTTGATGTTGGAGATTTCCATTATGATATCAACTTCTGAAAGATATGAATAGCAAAAAGTACCTAGAATAAAAATGCCCACTTAATTGTACAGCAAATTCTGTCAATTATTATGCAAAATCTGGAGACAGGGTGGGCCATAAACAAAAGATACTTTAGAAGTCAGTCAGTATAATGCAAAACTAAACTGTGACTGTTTATGAGCTGGATCCATGCTGGTTTGTGAGATGATAATGAAGATTTTTGCTTTGAAAGTCTTCTACACAGGCTTAGTTTCAGTACTAGCT
Organism: Peucedramus taeniatus; assembly: GCA_013400575.1. NCBI lineage: Eukaryota > Metazoa > Chordata > Aves > Passeriformes > Fringillidae > Peucedramus > Peucedramus taeniatus. Next base: position 72,938 of record WBNO01019406.1, read on the forward strand.
GATAGCTGTATCATCTGCATTTAGGATTGTGCCAACAGTGTCTCATAAAAAGTGAGGAGCATGCTAGGAAGTGTGGGTTTGTTTTGCTAAAGGACTTTGGCCTTACTGCTCAGCCAGAAGGTCTTTATTGAGTTTTTTATCATTTTGTGGTCGTGTGAATGAAGAGCAGAGGAGAGTGTGAGGTGTTCCTGGTGTGCCAGTGTCTGGGTGGGCACTGTGCAGCAGCACTTGTGTAAAGCAGTGAACACCATCAGCTCCCTGAGTGTCCCACAGGGATGGACAGCACTGTTCATCAGCTGAGGGCACTTGTATATAATGTGGCTTCCAGATATGTATGTACTTCTGAGCTTATAAAAATATATCTGACCTGAGAATTATCTGCCCACCCCACCCTCCATTCTGGAAGGCTGTTAAAGTCTTTATTTCATAGAAACTCCTGAGGCCTGATCTGAAGGTTGCTGTCCATTGAGTGGGTTCCCTTGGACTGGAAGGTCACAGTAGTGCTCTTTGAGGTTATACCTGTGGAATTGAATGTGTCCCTTCATCCAGTCCATTTTCCTAGGGCTTCCTCCAGCTAATCTTGTGGTGGCCCTACCCAAAGTAGTGAAACTGAGGTGAGTTGTCCATGTGCTTCCCTCTCCCCCATGGGTCAGGGTTGGGAACTTAGCTTAGGGTAGGTACCGGAATGAAGCTTCCCAACATCACCTGGAGGAGCCTGAGGCAGAGAGCACGGGGTACAGAGATGCTGGAAGAGTGAAACTGTGGTTCCTTGGCTTCATGCAGCAAACTTCTTCAAAGGAAAAAAAAAAAAAAACCAAAAAACTGTCTCCTCTTTGTTTACTTACTGCCTGAAGAAAAATTTTTATTGAATGCATATATGTCTTGGAATTATGGCCACGTGTTTACTTTTAATGATCCTATCTGTAGGTTTGAGGCAATCAATCCTTCTGTATCTTTCATTTGATATGAGCTGAGCTGGTTAATTTGACTTTTGTTGTGGTATATTCTTCCTTTGATGGAAATATATGGGAATAATTTCTGATCACAGATTATTTTGATAATATGTCACTGGTATTTTTGTTAATATCTGTCTGTAGTTCAGTGAAGTGATAACAATTTTATTTTCTTGAAGTTGTATGACATTTTAATATTTCAGCTCAAAAGAATTTGGTAAAATGGCAAATTAATCATACATACATCTGTAATCTTATTCACAGAAGCAGCCTGCAGCATTTCAATGTGACCTTTTTGGAGCACAATTACTGGTATGTTTTGCAGGAACAGGTCTTTTTCCCAGTATTCTGATCCTGTTGTAAGCAGATAGATGCAACCTAGATGGGAAAGAGTGAGAAAAACTTGAATAAAGTTAGATTATTCATCTGTTTATGTTTAGTTTTTAACTGGAAAAAGAAGGGGAAAAACACACAGACACACTTGTAAAAAAACTGTCAGAGATCTATTATACCATGAAAAATGTCTCCTTACAATTCTGCAAAGAGTAGGGGAGATATAATTTATAATTCTTCTATAATTAAAGTTAGTAATATTGATACAATATAGGTGTCCCCATTTGAATTTATTTACAAAGAGACCTTGAATATAAATTTTGTTTAAACTTTAAAAATAGCCTGATTTTATAGAATGCCTAAAGAAGTATGTATAGAGAAGATATACATTATTGTAAATTAGATATATCTAAAGTCTGAAAGTGCTCCACTGCTTGATGTGGTGAAGAGCTAAAAGCAGTCATTGAGGGTGGGAATTATCTACAGCTATAAGGATGCTTTTGTTCCAAGGGGTGTCTATACTGTGTCATACACATACATCTTCATGGATGGGACCTACAACATTTTTGTCCATTCCAAGACCTTTTCTATATAAAAGAAAATTAGTTACTCTAAGTGACATCACTTTAAAAAAAAACAACAACAAAAAAATCAAAACAAAAGAAACCTACCAAAAAAACCAATTGTGCCATCCAATCAACTGAGTTTCAATTATTTCCTCCTTCCAACTGCACAGCTGTCTAAAAATTTATTTTTCATCCTTCTATCTCCAAAATAAATTGCTAGAGAAGGGTTAATTTTGCCAGTCAGTTATAAAAAACAGGTTGTGTTTCACTCCAGTTTTCCAAATAGGAATGCCTGAAATGTAGGCATTACTCATTATTATTATTATTATTATTTATCCCCTAGTAACGCTACTTTGTTTATCACAATAACTTTCAAGAATCCAAAGTAGCTATTTGAAGAAATATAAGGTGTTTATTGTTCAACCAGTCCAATATGCCAGGAATTCAGAACACTGTCTTACAGAATGCAACTTTAAAACTCCACTCAGACCAGATATATTCTCTTCAGACTGTTACAGCTTCTCTTACTTAATAAAGGTTTAACAAGACCTGATTCTGATTTGCCTTATAAAAGTTTAGATAATTTGATTTTAGAATGCTTACTCTAATAAAAACCAGAGTACATAAAACTCAGGGCTACAGACTTGAGCTGCATGAACAAAGTATCAGCTGCTCAGCTATTCTCAGTCTGGTTTATGCTATATAAAACTTTGTGAGATAAGTAATAATTTCTGCCCTCCCTAAAAATGACTGTGAGGGGCTCCTCTTACACAGGGATTACAACTTTTAAGGTAATTTTAGTCATCCTCTTCCATACTGTGCTCTCATTGCTGGTAAAAATATCTTCAATTTATTAAGTAATGAATGTGCTTAGTGCTAGAGGTATAGCTCATGCAAAGAACTTCAGCACTCTCCCTGTGGATATAGCTGGGATACACAGATGTGCTGAGACAGGATCTGGGGAATCAGCTAGGCTGATCCAATGGCTGAAAGAGAAGTTCAAGAATGTACACCATGATTTTGTCCAGAATGGGTGTTGGATAATAATAATACCAGTAGGATGTAATCTTTAGTCTCATTATGAAAAGAGGAGAAAATTAAATTTGTTATTAAAACAGCAGAGAGGAGGTAATATCCAGAAATCCAGGTCATATGTATAGCATATGTGTTTCAAGAGTTTGCAAATGACTTCAAGCAAAATTCCAAGATGGACCATGATGTAATATCTAAATAAATGCTGTAGGGTCCCATTCCAGCAGCCCTAATAAATATTCCTACTGCTATTGTTTATCCTGTTTAATAACCCTGAGTCCCTGTTGTTTTCATCTGAAATGTAGTTTATGCTGTTTAGCCTCAGCCAGTGGATTATTTGCACTGGGAGACCTCTAGAGAGATCTGATTCCTGCCCATACCATCTTAGGACCTGAACTGTTTGCCTGGCCAAGATGATTGTAACCAAACCTTTACAGATAAAAAAGCACTTTCCCCTACACAAGTCTCCAGGCAGGCACCTTTTTTTCCTGATGCATTGTAAAAGTTCTGTTCATCATGAGAATACATGGTATTGTTTGCCTTGATGAAGTGGCCTTCATCTCCTCCTGAGTTTGCTCAGCTTGTTTTGCTCATTACTTCACTGATTATAGCACAGTGCTAACTTCCCAACATCTACATTCTTATTGCAGCAGTCTGCTTTGGAGCTGTTTGAATGGTTGCAAGGGCAAAACTTCATTAGGCACAATGGAAAATGTGGCGTGCTGGTCCAACCCCCTGTGCTGCATTTCAGCAGGCTGCACCAGAAGTTCAGACCTATTTAAACTTTTGTGCTCAGCATTTTCAACGCTAAGTGTTGACTGTGCTTCAATGTAGTTGTTCTGAGAATTATTTTCCTTATGTGATTCATAACTTCACTTTCTGTGAGACATTTGAAGAGCTTTATGGCATTGGACTAGTCTGTATTTATCATTTAGCAGGTCTGCACAAATGCATACTGGGTCTTAGACATGTGCCTGAGTTAGAATGGAGATACCCATGCTAAGATCAAGAGCTATGTGAAGGTTTATCAAATTGCTTGCCTGGTAATTTACTGCAGATGGAATTTCAGAACTTACAGTCTTGAATATAAATGGGCTATAATAAATTTGGAGAAGTTTGTTTTCCATTTTCTATTAAAAAAAGTAATTTCCATAGTCTGTTGAACTAAGCAAGTTATTAGTGGCCAGATCTTTGTGAAGAAAGCATAAGGGACAGTCTTTTCTGATTTTGTTAAATCTTTCTGAAGACTATTAATCTGCAGCTGGCTAATTTCATCTGTAAGATTTCTTTTTAATTGGAGGTTAAGAAGTTCTTATGACAGTAATTATTCAGGGAGTAACCTCTGACTTGATGCTAAGCCTGGTGAATGAACATACTTTTTTTTCCCTAAATGGAAGGGTTTTCAGAATCTATTGGTTTTTAAGAGGTGTAATTTCCCCAGTTCAGATTTCTGCTGCAGCTGTAACTCTAAGGTGGGGTGACAGCATTTAAGGGGGATGGGATTTTGCTCTCTGCTCCCCCTGTGTGCAAGGGCAGGCAGAAGAGGGTGACTATGGCAAGCTGGAAGCGTAGCGAGCTAGCCCAAAAGGCTGTGGTGTGGCTGAGGCATCTGTTCTGCTCCTCTGCCCCAGCTGTAGAGAGGCACTCTCAGGAGGAGGCTGGAGGGAGCAGTGGGGAGCAGCACTGGTGTGTTTGGGTGGTTCTGTGCAGAGCTGCCAGTGCCAGGCTCTGCCACAGCCCCAGCCCAGCTCCCCCAGCAGCCCCCTGCACTTGGCACCAGCCCTGCTTGCCCTGGGCACCACAGCCTGGGGCTCTTGCACTGCTTGGCCTCTCTGGGAGAGAGATTTATGGACAATGCACTGGGAGGTGACCTTTATTGGACAGGGAATAACTTGGAGACATCTCAGAGAGCTGGGTTAGCTGTGAGTGCAGAGGGATGTGCTAGGGATGAGACAGTGCACAGAACACAGGAGTTTCATACTAATGTGAATAGGGAATTCAGTCTTAGCTGTGTCAGGGAGACTTAGTACTTTCTTTTAAAAACAGAATTTCAACTAAAGAAATACAAATTATACTGAAGAGGGGAGTCATATCTGGTAGAAGAGTTTAATAAAAACAGAAACGTGTTCTGACATTTTAAGAATTAGGAAAAAAATGTTTTCTTATTTTTTTCCCCTTTGGGATCTAGCAGTACGTAGTGTGCTTAACAACAAAATTTTGCAATTTGTCATGTAGCTTTTAATTTTTTTATTTGGCTATTCTGAGAAAATCAATTTAGCTGAGTAACAGTGATAGGATCTCCAGCTATTATCACCTAATCATTAATTTCTCCTGGTCTCTGTTTAATACAACTGCTGCAAAATGTTTAATAAATCATTAAAATAGCTTGGATTTAACTGGGAAATAAATTATTTAATACCATAACTACAACCTATTTCCCCACTCCCAAGCCCCAAAACCCTTTTCACTTATTAAAGCATAAGTGAATTAAAGCACAATGAAATCATAAATATGAGAATCTACAGCTTTTAAAAGAAAAATTATGAAGAGACTTAATGCAGAGGACTGAATTCCTAAATCTCATCTGCTCATGATCCATGCCTGCAGACAGCTCATGGTTGTATTTCATGAAGTGCTTAGCACCTCTAGTGTTCACACTCCCATTGTCTGGTTTAGAATGAAGATATTGCTCTCTTTGTTTTGCTTTTTATTTTTTTTCCCTACCCAAAGAATCAGAGACATCACCAGCAGGAATAGATTTATTTGTGACTTGGCTGGTGCTTTGCAGCTGTGATTGCAGCCCTGTCCCCAAGGTCAGGGCACAAGTGCAAGGGTGTGTGCACAGCTGGCTCAGCACCCTGAGGCCCTGGGAGGAGCAGGACCAGAGCACAGAAGTGCCTTGCACCTCTTGGTAGCTTTAGTGAGAGCTGCTCATAAATACAACTTATTTTGGCAAGGCGTGGTAGTTTTTGTTGTGTTTTTTTACTAAATTGGGCATCTGGTTTGCTTTTTGAACAACAGATTCTGGCAGCACAGCAACACTAATGGAGGAGTAGAAGAAACTTTCAGCTGGTATAAAATGAATTAGTGAACTCTTGTCTGCCTCATGTTTGTGGACTTGATAGATGCCTGGAATGTTTTTTTACAGGAAATGAATAATTAAAGAAAATTAAGGCCCAGTTGAATAGCACCATTAGGTTAAACAGATTCCTCTTCTAGGATTCAAGGTTAAGGTGAAAGATAATGTAAATAAGTAACTTGATCTCCTAGTAAAATGCTTAATTTTTCCAGCTTGTTTTGTGTAATTTTTAAATATATATCTATAGTCACTGAGTGGCAAATACAAAGTATATGAAGGAGATTCCATCAGTGCCAGAACCTTTGCATGGAACAACCAGCAAATCAGAGTTGAATATCTGCAGTTGGCCAGTTCATAACTGTGGAACACACACAAAAAAATATACACTGGGTTTAGGTCAGCAATACCTCATAGCTGTGAGAGACAGAAGTGAAAAAAAAAAAAAAATTAAAGAAAATGCATTATCACTTGACATAACCAAAGACACTCATCCTGTGCAATGTGCTATTGTAAAGGTGTTCAAATGTAAAAATTAGTTGCCCCAGAGTAGCCCAGCACTTTCCCAGGGAGAGCACAGGAAGAGAACAATGTCTACAGCTTCCACCACTGTGCTTTACATTTCAAATACTGGGTAGAACAGAGAAAAGGGTAAACCACAACTGATATTTTTCTGCTTCCTTGCACAGAGGCTAGAAAACAGTGTTTGTAGGCATTTTTAGCCATTATTAATCCATGCAATTGTAACCTTCGTAATTTTCTCCCTTCAAAGTGTAGAAGACATTGAAATAACAGCCTAAGGAGGTTTGAAAATTGGGACTTGGCATTTAAAGCCTAGTCAGCTTGCATGGCATTGTGTAGTAATTGCTAGTTAATGTAATAGCAAAACCATTACGGTGACAAAATCTTAGAGTGTATTTCTCTTTTGATGTGTAAATTAAGACTGTCAGAAAGCAGTCCCAATATTAAATAGGCCCCCTCATCCATTCAAGTTTGAAAACACTTTGCTTAATCACTGGCAGCATATAGATACTCTTTTGCTTGTGTCTGCCATATTCCCTAAAATGATCTTTCATGCATTCCTAAGGAGAAAGGTTTATTTGGGCTGTGAAATGTTTGAGGGGTTATATGCTGGACAACGGAACAGTGATTTTTAACTCAAATTCTGGTAGAAGTTTTTGTAGCAAACTACCCAAAATTCAAGCTTCTTAAGCCTGAGTATTTTGGTATGTTATTTCTTTTCAAATAACAGTGCAAGATTGAAGAAATTCAGAAAAGATAATGTGTTTCTGGGGATGAGAGAGAGCTTTTGAAATAAGTACTAGCCTATCTGTAGAAATTATGGGAGCTTCAATAAAACCAAGCAGTACTTATGTGTTTTTTTCCATTCTGTAAATCTTAATTATTGCCATTATGGTATAGACATTAAAATATAATTCTCTAAGCTATTTCTAGCAAACACATAAAATAGCAAACCAAAGTTTTCCATTTTGCTTTCTCCCTTTAGCAGAATTCCTCATAGATGTATTTCTTCTGCCAAAGATCCCAAATGATTTTGTGAATTACCAGGAAAAGTCACTGTAACCTTTCTTCACGGAAGAGTGAAATATTAATGTCTGTTCTGCTGTTCCCCTTGTGTGCTTGGTTGAACATTTTTGTGCTTTTATCTCCTCCAGCTCAGCTCCTCTTCTGTTCCTGATGAGCTTTTAAAGCAATGATCACGGCCCAGCAGCAAGTGAATCTGCTGCAGGTGGTTTGAGTGTGAGTTGTGTATCCTCCCTTTAGTCAGGGTGTAGTGAGGACCTTGGAATGCCTGTGCTACTGTGGCCCATTTCAGGGTCACTCAGCTTCCTCCTTGTCTTATCGAACTTGGTTAGATTCCTCCTCCTCTAGTCAAACAGAAGTTGCAAACTAATTCTGGAGAGATTTCCATGGGCTTATGTAGTCTCCTAAATTGTTTTTGTGAAGGCATAGGTTGATGGGATTCACATGTGCTGAAATAATGGATCACTTCTAGGGAAGGGAATGAAAAAACCCAACCAGAGCAGCACATTTACCAAAGCCAGCAAGCTTTGGTGTTAATAATTGAATTCCATGGAGGAAATAATCCTCAGCCCAACTGAGTTGCTGATATGTGGTGTTAAGTCAAGCAATGACTTCAGCTGGGATTAGCAAAGTCAGAAATTGCTGCTCATCCCACTGCACATCTCTGCACTGGCCCTCTGCTGAAGGCTGTGTATGTGAGGCCCTGTGGCACTGACCCAGAAATCTGACTCATTCCTGGTGTGGTGAATGTCTTGCCTGGCAGATCTTGGACAAAGGGCCTCAGTAGGACAGTGGAGCTGCTCTGAGGGCTGTGTGCTGTCTCACAGTGTGCAATCTTCCTTCATCTCTAAGTCCCACATGAAAAGTTCTTTTTCCCGTAATGGTTTCACTGCAGTGGGATGAACTGCTGTTTCTCTGCCCTAGATTAAGGATGAATAGGTAGTTTTTCATCATTGTGTTACTCAGTGTTGAGGAATATTTCTAGGGATTCTTTGATCAATGTATTCAAGGTAATCACTGTGAGGCAATTAAAGACAAAAAAGAGTGCTTTGAAGTTGCTGGCAGAAAAAGAAAGTTCTTTCTCAGAGACTGCTTTCTGTCCAGTAGAGAAACTTAAATTTTGTATAATAATTTTTATGCTACTATAATGGTATTTAAACAGCCATTTCTCCTTCTTCTTGCAAATGAACTTTACACTCTGTGAGAAGACCTTCCAATAAATGATCATGATTTAAAGGGATTTAGGAAATATCCAAGAGGCTGTGCTACTGTTTGTTACAGCCCATGATAATGTCACCGTAAATGTGTGAAGTCTCCTTTCAACATCTTGCCTCACTGGCTGTAATCAATCTACTTTACTGACTATATCTGCATTATTCCCATGGCTGTACTTTATATCCCAGAGCCACACATGGTCTCACCAATACTTTTTGCTCACTTTTTCATTCTGAGCCCAAACCCCATGTTCCTGTGCAGAGGCCAGTGGGATAACAGCATCCCTGACTGGGCCTGCTTGGCCACGAGAACTGGACTGACACAGCTTTCTGCAAAGGCTGCCAGTGGCTCTGCAAATAACCACTTTCAAAGCAAAACAGAGAAGGAAAAAAAACCCTCCAAATTTCAGACCCTCCAACTCAGTAACCGAGTGTTATCAAGAAGAGGAGGATGGGAGACATGAAAGACATTTAATGATGTGTGTAAAATGCTGTTTCAGAGCTGCACCTCCAGTCTTGTCCCTCTGCACTGCTGAGTTTAACCTATTTCCAAGTATCTAAAAGCTGTGGCACTATTTTGTTTCTAGATCCTATTCTACCCTCTATATTATTTGAACCAATTTTGACAGTCATTGCTTGTCAGAGTACCTCACTGCAGTTTGATCTGTTCAGCATCATATTTTCTAGGACAATCTGATATAAACTGTTAAATGAATGCATCATTGGGAAGGGCTGTCACTTTAATGATGTATTAATGTTACATGTCATGAAGGTGAAATGCAAGGTAAAAATTATGCCAGATATCATGCCTTCTATAGAGTAAAATTTCTGGAGGATAGATGGATGACTTTTTTTTTAAAGATAAAAGATTTTTAATAAAAACCCAAACAATATAAAAGAGCCAAACCCCCAAAAACTGAAAAATCATACCACACCTCTGCCCACAATCAAAGTAACCAAAGTAGACAACTCTCTGACTGTGACTTGATCTTCAGTGCCACTAGGCTAATTTTGCTTTCTCAATTGTATAGTCTGTATGGAATGTAGCATCACTATATTTGAGTGTTGTAGGTAAAGCAAAAGTGATTTTATTACTAAGGAGTACTTTTCTATACACAGCAGCTTTTTTTTTTTTTTTGTTAGATTTTAGCCAGATTCACTAGGATAAGTCTGCAGGGCATGGATAGAGAAACAGCTCAATGTGGGTCTGTCTACAAATTCATGTTTTATTTTACCATGGAAGAGAGGCTTCTTCATGTCAATTTTCCCTTGCAGCCAACATCTTCCTTATCCAAACCTAGAAGAAACAAAGTGGTTTTGGGGGGGGCTTCCTTTCCAGTGTGTTTTCTGCAGAGGTGTCTGCAGCCCTTTTATCTCATTATTTCACACCAAAGCTCACCTGTGAGATATGTGAGACAACCCAGAACACTGCTGGTGGTGTCTTCCCAAGGGCCTGCAGAGCTGATCCTGGCTGTGTGGGATGAAGCTTCAGAACTCTGCTGTCTCAGACTTTTAGTTGCCCTTGAATGGTTCTTTGTTTTGTGATTCTGTTTCTTGCATTGGAGAAGAGAAAATCTTAGTGCCGAACATTCTGGGGCAAAGTAGGATTGGTGGTTGGTGCTCACTGGGGAATGGATCTGGTGCAAAGGATTTTCTTGAGCCCTGTGCTCTTGCAGGTTTTATTTCATGTCAGTAAAACACACATGACTGCAAGGTTTGGATTTCTTACAGTACTGGGCTTTGTGGGCCAGGGGCTGCTCCTCTCCCTCTGTGAGTTCTCTTTGGGAGTCTTCTGAAGTGTGGGAGACAAGGTCATTTGTAAGGGTGTGTCTGTGTGTGGTGAGTGTGAGCTGGAGAATGTTATTCTTTAGTTCTTGAAAGTGTTTTGGAATCTTGGGGAGCAGGGGTTGGCTTTTGTTTGTTGTGTTTTTCTCTATATATTTGCAATAAAAAATATCTGTCTTCTTTTCCATGGAGGAAACCTACCTGTTTCAGGAGGACTGAAACCCAGGAGGACTGTATCACAATCTTGGATATTTTTTGTGTGTTCTGACAAGTACTGTGGCAATTTGGTCTCCATGTGGCCTACAGAAGATTGTGTGCCTTGCTGCTGGGATTTTTCTATTAACATTGTTCCAGCATGGGGCTGCAAAATATATTGTTCTAACAAAATATTGTGAAAAGATAAAGTTTGGCTGAAATTTAAAAATGAAATAATAAAAATATTATATTTGACTTAATATTTTGGCACTTCCCCTATAGCCAGCAGTTAGTGTGGTATGTTGTGCTCATAATACCCCAAGTCACTAGAGCCATGTGTGATTTTAAGCACCATCTCCTGCCATGTTTCTGGCAGATGCTCTTGTGCTTTTAGCCTTGTTTATCCCTTGCACAGTAAAAGCATGAGTGAGCTCACTGTGGCTGCCTGTGAATCAGAGCTGGAATCTGGATAATTACACCCTGACAGACCCAACCCTGGACTGGGATCAGCACAGAGACTTCTGTCTGCTCAGACCTGAGCAGGTGGAGATGAGCTGTCCTTAAACACACCCAGCTGTTGGGATAGTGGGGGATAGAGGGTGATGGCTGTTAAGTTATGTGTATAATAACACAAAAATAAATGCACTGGATTACAGATGTGCAGTTCAGGAAGAAGGCTTGAAGGAAGATGATCTAATTCTAATGGGATAATTTAAAAGAACTAATGTTTTGTTAAACAAAAAATCATAGTAATATTCAGCAATGAAACAAAAGCTTAGATACAATTAAAATATTTACAAATTTATAACTATTAAAATTGTATTTACTGTTATTTGCAATGATTCCCATTCCCTTTAGTTTTAGGAAGAAAGACTCATAGTTTGTTACTCACAAAGAAAAAATAAAAGAAAAAGGAACCAAGAATATAGAATTGTGCTTCTTATAAGAAATAGTCAGAAACTGATTAGTGTGGGAGGAATTAATTATTAAACCTACCCACGCTCTGTTTTTTTAAATTTTTGCTATTCAATTATGCACCAGTAAATGTTATCATGCAATCACTGGCAAGGTGCTAATTAGTATTTATGAATTGCTGCTTTTTAAGTCTGACCTTTTGATAAATTCCATTTGTGGAGGTGGTTTTAGGTATACAGTGATCTTGAGAAACTGTATTTTTTTGTTTTGTTTTTCCTCAGTTCTAATTTTTGGTACACTATTGCAGTAGTAGTGACTTACAATCCCCTTTTATTTTTGCTAATAAGAATAGACACTTTATTGCACAGAAAGGTTCTCCTGTAAGTCACTGAATTAAAGGAAAACAATTCTTAAGGAAATGCATGTAAATGAGAGGTCAGTGAAAAGTACTGTGAAAGGTAGTAAACAGATCCCTTTTAAAATCAAGCTTCTTATCTGGGTGCCTAAATGGGATTTAGATGCATGTGTTTAACCAGACAATGACAAAGATTTTATGTTTTAATTATTTATGAGCCCTTGAACAGACCAGAGGTCAGTGGTATTATCTTTACTAGCTGGTTATACATCAGTATGACTTCATTCTGAAAATAACCATTTTCACCCCTTCTGAAATAGAAACCCAGTGTTCCTAATCTCCCACACACTGGTTTTGCAATGTCCAGAGGCTATTAAAGGATATTGTGGGAGTAAGTGGGATCACAGCTAATCAAACTGACTGAAGGGATTGTGGCCAGCCCTGCTCAACCACTTGTCCAAATGAAGGCTCCAGCCATGGAAAAAAGCACATTATTGCTTTGATTCCCAGCCTGTCCAACCAACCTTCTTTGTGCTGCTGCTGCATGAGTCTCTCTGGGGGTGCAACTCAGCCAGAATCTATTTAAATATTCTTCAGCTGGAAAAAAAAAAAAAAAGTGGGAAAATACTGTTTGGTTTAACCAAAAAATTAAAGGAGGACTCTTGTTGAATTTATGCATATATAAAATTATGTATTTGTGTATATCTCAGATTTGTGTGATGTGTTTGGTTTTAATATTATGCTGGGGATTCATTGCTAGCTGAAGTGCTCCACTGTGCCAGGATTTCAGGACACTTGTTCTCTTGAGGAAACAACCTTGTCTGGAGAAGAATTACAGAATCTTAAAGTTGAATTACTATGACTCATATCTTTTACATTTTGAATTATATTCTTTTCTTATGGGTTGGAGGATTACCTTCTAGTAGATTGATTCAATGCTTGCTAAGGCACTAAACTTTTTTTTTTAAATAAGAACAGCTGATATCAGTAAATTTGATTTGATCAAAATAGGTTAAGTCTCCTGGGTGCCAGGTTGGATGTGCTGCTCTTTGAGGCTGCAGTCTCCTCGTGTCCTGGGAGCAGGAGCAGAATCCTCCTTATGTCAGGTGTGCTCAGAGAGCAGCTCTGGGAGCAGCACATAAGCCATGGGGGGGCTGTTTGGAGCTTGGTTTTGTAAGCTCTTAAAACTGCTTTAAGTAGGATATATACATATATACATATACATATATATATATATATACACACGCAAATAGTCTTGTACCCTCTGATGGGCAGACATGCCCTTGTTTCCCATTTTCCCCACATTTGAACAGTATAAGGTAACTTTCTGAGTTGACTTGACAAGTATTAAATATTCCATTATGTTCTAGATGTGAAATTAAACTTGAGGATGAATTGTTTTTTATAATACTATTTTTCTATGTTCTGAAAGTGGTTTTGAAATGTATTGAGTCATAAAGTTGCTCCAGCTGGACAATAATTCTGTTATTGAAACTGGATATGGAGAAGAAAATACACTGAATTTCTTTGCTGTATTGGTTTCACTTTTTTAACCATCTCTTCCTTACAAAATGTAGAATCCTCATAAGAACATGATATAATATTATGTGCTGCTGTGATTTAGCTAAATACAATCACAAATTTTTGAACATCAACATAAATAAGGACTCTAATTTTACTTGAGTAAAAATTCCCCTTAGTACAACTGTAAATTTTAAGACTCTGAAGAAAGAATTGAGTTCAGGTTTTTTTATGATTAAAAAAAGTTTAGTTTCCAGTTCTATTTATGTAGCGTTAATGAACAGTAGTTGTTCAGCAAAGTAAATGCAGAAATTCATTAAAGTTGCAGGAAAATAGCAACATCTTAGTTAATTTTCTTTGGGAACTGACTCCTTCTACTATAGGTGAGTTTGTTTTTAGGTTTTCAATATTTTGCCACCTTAAAGTCTGTGATGATTTTATACTTTATATATTATCTAAATATATTACTCAGTTAAATGATATTTTGGTGTTCTTGAGATTTTTGTGGCCGATTTAATTTTGTGATCATAAACAGGAAAACCATTCTAATCTTCAATTTTTTTTAAATTTGCCTTCAGGTCAGTCTGCATTGATTTGTTTCTTCTACTTTCATATGAATTTGAATGCAAAACTGCTCTGAGAGAAGTCCTACTATAAACAAAGCTCTGTGTGCACATGCAGAGCCAAGAATCATTTTTATTTAGGGTGGGTTTTTTCTTTTTTACCATTTAAGTAGAAGAAAATATTTGTATAATGTCAGTGTGTTTTGTCCCTAATGTAATGGATCAGCTTAGCTGGGAACTGAACTGAGATACTTAATGAGCAGAGACTTTAGCTGCAGTATATTCTTACATATGGAAAAGAACTAAATAATACCAAGGAGTTGTGGGAAGAGATGTAGAAGTGTCCTTTATGAATGATTTATGAGAGTTCATGCTCTTTCACACACAATGTAAATGGATTCATGCTAATGAGCTAAATTTTGATCTTCAGAACTTTAGCAATAGTATTAGCACACTAAATGGTATGTTTAATAAGTGGAAATATGTGATATTAAAATACATCTAAGCAATTTTTTTCTATATTAGGAGAAAAATGTGTTTGAGTAGGATGCACTGTTTCCACTACCATCTTGGTTTCTCCACTGTATTTAAAATGGAGTTCATGATCTTGAACTTTTCTTTATTTGCCTTTTGCCAGCCACCCAAGAGTGATCTGCAGGACTTGAGTTATAAAAGATAGAGGAGAGATGCCTCTTGGCATTCTGGAAGGCAAATGCATGAATTGCTCCCTGAAGTTCATATTTAGAGGTTGACTAAAACTGCCTCCTTTTGCCTTCAGCCCCACTATCTTTCACACAAATTAGGCTCACTGACTGATGTTGATTATGTAATAATTAGTGTCATTCCACTGTTGGCAATTTTCCCTGAAACACTAAAGAAAGATATGAAAGTTATTAATCTTGAATTATTCTCCAATTCACTTTCCAGATGTTGTGCAATAGACCTGCTACTCTGTGATGCACCAGAAAGCTGAAAATCTGAGATTTACCTGTGCTGATTCACATGGCCTGTAGTCAGTATCTATCAACAAAGACCTGCCAGTTGCCCCTTCATCTGGAGGAAACCCAAAGCAGTCAAAAGGAAATGCTTCTCAGAGGTAAGAAAGATTAATTTAAAAAAAATTTATTCTCTCTTGAGTGGTGGATTTTAAACTGTGCAGTTGTATTTGTTGCAGGACAGCAGCAAAAAAAGGGGAGAGGGGGAATGAAAGCAGCTCTTTAGCCTTGAATTTTGAATTATTCCTCTAAGGCTAATTTAAGTTCTCAAATCAAGATTTTTCTGCAGTTAGGGTGTCTGTTTCTTGTCACCAGAGAATTTATATAGGGTTCTTCCTGTTACATTACAGAAATGGAAATTTTCCTCCTGCAGAAAATGGAAAAATAATACCTGAAAACTTAAAGGTTTCTGCTGTGACTTCTGATCTGCTCCAGAAGGCTGATTAGAAAATAAATGTGCATTTCTGGGTTATACACTGTCTGTGTAGGCACAGTTTGTGGTGATTGGGAGTGGAGCTGCAGCCGAGCCTCATCCCCAGTGGGTGCAGCTGTGAGAAGCAGGTGAGCAGCACTGACAACAATGAGCCAGGGAGTGCCCAGGGGCACTGACCAAGCACCAAAGGGAGCAGAGGGCACACAGGGGCAATGCATGAACATGAGGGGTGTAAAAGGCTGGGCTGAAGAACAAGAAGAGCAGACTTTTGCAGCTTTCTGAAATTGTGTGATGATACTCTGTGTATCATGGCTGTCATGACTGTGACATGTCTGGTTTATGGAGTTGGCCACTTCCACACCCATGTATGACAAAGTGGGCAGGTAAGCTGAACATTACATTTTGAGCACCTGCCTGTTGGGAAGCAGAGGCAGGAAATTAATTATGAGCAATGTGTACATAAGCCTGACTTAAAGAGCTTCCACAGGGAAATCTGAGCCCAGGCTTTGTTGTGGACGCTTTGGGGATGGCTTTTTTTGCTATTGCTCTGCAAAGTCCTTATTACAGCCATTTCTATTAAGCTGCACCCTGGGGTGATTAGTCTTCTGTAGATGGGTAAGAGGGAGCTGACTGTGGTGTATGGCTGCAGTAAAAAGGCTGTATGTTTGGAGGAAATTTCATGGATTGGATTTGACCTCTACAGAAAATGAACTATGGAAATCCTTGGGACTCTCACCCAGAAAAACAGAAAGCATGCATTTTCCTCATCAAATGGCCTTCAACAGTTTAACTTATTCTTCTGTTGTTAGAAGGGCAAAAGCCTGTCTGTATCTATGCCTCTCGATCTTGCCTTTTATTATTTCTGAATAGTTTTAGCTGAGGCAAGACACACTTGTCATTCTTGGCTTTATAATTTTCTTCCTGAGTGTGATTATAGTGAAAAATATTAGACAAAGGAGTAGGAGGGGAGAGAAAAGCCTTGAAATTGTGCATGTGGGCTGTAGCTATAACCCCTAGGTGAGTTAATGAGCATGGTGGGAGCCTGCCTGCCTGGGCTATTAGTACTTAGCACTTTGGTATTGGTGCTTTCAAAATGCTCTTGAAATGAAGATTGCTCACAGAGCAGGAAGGTGATATGTGGTGTTATTGTCTATACATTTTGCTTCAATTTCATACTTCCAGGAGACTGCTAGCAATGTGATACCAATTTATGCTGTTGCTGTGATCTATTTTTTTAAGCATGCATATCTTAAAGGCTACAAGCAAAAGCCTGAGAAGTTAGGAAGCTGAAGCAAAGAAGGGATTATTTTTGTTTAATTGGGAATGCCATCCTAGTTGCAATTCACACTTCCACTCCTAGAAATCTCAGTCAATTTGTAGAAGCTGGAGTCTTTACTGATCAACTTCTGGTACATTTTGAGACTGATCAGTAGCCAACCATTCCTCTAAAACTTAATGGTGCAGTGGACACAGGGCAAAAGGCTCTGTCTGCCAGTTCCTGCCTCACAGGCCTGAAATGGTTGTGCCTCTCCCATAGTAAAAGCGGCAAAAATAGCACAAAATTGACTTGGTAACAGCATATTGGCTTGTACCCCATCAGTAAAAGCCACACATGGCTGTGATGTTGAAAGCTCTTTACCTTCCTGAGTTAGCAGTATAAAGTGGAGAATAATATAAAATAAATGCTTAGCTTGTCCTCGGGTGTCAGATGCCAAAGTCACTGAAACCTGTGATTTAGATGATCTGGAAAAGCTGTCAAATTCTGGGAAAGTTTTTTTTGAATCTTTCTGTTATATCAGCTTTTGCCAAAGTCTTTGTAATAGTTGCACAGAGAGCAGACTAGTTACTGGGTTTTCTTCCTTAGATTATCCATTAGGATGCTTAACCACTTGTGGTGGGGTTCTTCATTTAACCAGATAAAATCTAGTATTAGATTCAGTTGATTGAATCTCATTTATTTCCTGCTATTAGACCAGGAAAATAGGTTCTTATACTGTATTAATAAAGAGTTGATACCTTCATCCATAATTCTTTCTTCTCTTTGATTCTTTGTGTATATATTTGTAGTGTAGTGTTGAGCTAATGTGCTGAGTCTCTATAGTACAAATTAATCTAAGTCCATCCATTTTGGATCAGTATGTTGGAAGAAATATATTGATTTATAGCCAATACCAAGACCTATGTCAAAGGAAAGCAAAAAGATCTTGTTCTGGGCAGAGTTATAAGATAGGTATGATGTGGAAATAATGAAAAGGATGAGGGGAAAAAATAATAATAAAGAGAACATTGTGAGCTCTAAGAACTTTTGAAAAAGCAAAAATTTTGCCCACTGTTCTTTGACTTCTGATACAGATTTTATGTATTTACATATAAACAGAAAACATTATTTGTTAATATTCAGACAGTCAGATACTCAAGTATTTTGTCCCTTTGCAGGAATTTAAAATGCTAATGAATGACTAGGCTTCAGTCACAAGCTGCCTAATTTCACTTGCAATGATTTAACAAAAGTGTTTTCCATCTGGGAGAGCCAAGAAACAAACAACTCAATTTTTGGCAACAGATTTTTGAATTTATTGTCCTTTCTGAGGTTGCATTATGATGGAGCAATGTAAAGGGAGTTATTTGCTGTTTCTGGTCCCTGTCAGAAAAATACACATTGGTAATCTTGTTAGAGGAGAAAAAATTTATCCAGAAGACTTACGTCAACACATTCTCTACAGCTTTTTCTTTAAAAGCACAGATTGAGTATCATATTTTTCAAAGCCAGGAACCAAACATTAATTTAAGATATTCAAATCTTTGAGGCTTATTTCTAGAATAGCAGTTAGGGAATTCTGTGGCCATGGTGCAAAACTCCACTAAATGCTTTGTTATGTTATGTAGAAAAATCTAAAAGGAAAGACATTGTGGAATTAGTATCAAAAATATTTTCTAAGCGTGCATTTATAATATATTTTTGTTGTTTCTTAGGGCACTTCATTGTCAAAGTGCAATACAATAAACTTTTGAGTTATGGCACGTTTCAAGAACCAGACAGAAAGTAGGTATTTTTTTGGTATTCAGCATGGATATTATTTAAAGACAAAGCTGTGTGATATCAGCTGGCACTTTCAGCATGTCCTTAAAAGCTCTATTTATTCCTTCTTCACTCCTTTCCTCTGTTTCAAATAACTTATTTCACCTAATTTCCTGTAGAGTTGTAAAAATTGCCCTTTCAAAGTAAGGTATAATGGAGATGTGAATAAATAATTGCTCTTTGGTCTGGTACAAATGTAGAGTATTTACCTTAAGGTTTTTTTCTTTTGCAGTTTAAGAATCTGATATAGAATGAAAATGTCTAATTCAGGCATCCTAGGTAATGGAGAAAAACATGAATATTTTTGCTACCCGTATCTCTGTTGACTGCTCCGGAAGAAAGGGGAACCTATTTTGATATTTTCATCCCATTTGCATAAAGAAGATTCTCTGCCTTATGTACTAGCTCTAATAACATATTTAATATGTGCTGTCTTGCCAGCAAGGGTCACAGTGTGGATGCAACCATTTACGTGGGAAATTCCTTTAATCCTGACTGTGGCTGTGCATGCATTTAGAGCTGTGGATGTCCTTGGAGCAGTCAGTTTATTCAGCACTTTGCAGCATCAACCCCTCAGTCTCGAAAACACAGAGAAGAAAACAGCAGAATTCATTCTCTGAATGAATGTGCTTAATAAGAACAAATGGTACCAGCTACAATGGCAAAATGTTCAGGAGAGAAAAGTGTTTCCATGTCATGTTGTGTCATTGTGGTGAATATCTCTTGTAAAACTAAAGGAGGGAGCTTTTATCACAATGGGATTATTAATATAGACATATTACGGATTTAGGTTTTGGTTTTTGTTGTAGAATTGTTATGCTAATTTACTGCTTACATTGGCATATCTTCTAAAATTTCCCAAGTAAAAGTAAAACTATAGTATTAGACACCAGTAGTGCTGCTGCTTTTATAGGGAGCTTTGAAATGAAAATATTTATGGTCAATTAATTCCTATTGGCTTCAGTATACCTAAGGTCAGACAACAAATTCCTTCTTTCTCACGGTCTTTTTCAGCCTAATTGAGCTGGAGTAATCTCACACACACACACATACACACTCTCCCCATTTTATTTCTATCCTTTGAGATCTTAAAAGGAAATGGGGAACTAAAAAAGGAGGTGGTGGGAAGAGGAAAGGTTCTTCTCTCTGGCAGTGAGTGAGCTGCAGTAACTCTGGTCCTGCAGCTTTGTTCCGCACTGCGGGGTGGTGAGAGACAGATCTCAGTCACGTGGCTCTCTGAGGTTTATGTGCTAATTTTCTACTCTCCCATCCCAGAGAGTGAAATCCTAGAGTGTGCATGCCACTTGCCAGACTAATTGAACCTCATCAAAGTTAAATCAAATACAAAGATGAATATTAGTAAGCATAAACTCATAAAATTATTTTGTGGTTATTTATTGAAGGAGTAGGCCTTGGGTTTATTTGTTTTTATTTGATACAACTGTATTAGATTGCTTTTTATGTTTTTCACCCAGTGTCAAGACTGGTTTATTTTGGTAATGTAACAATTTAACTCTAATTAGGAAATTGTGCAATGAAAAACCTTAGCATTTAAGAAAATACTATTCCTTTAAAGATTCTACGTGCTGGATGTAAGTTAATGCAATTTTCATTAGAAGTTTTCATTGAGTCCCATCTGTTTGAATATACAGCAATGATGAATTATTAATGTGTATTGCTGTAAGAGAATAGTCATTTACTGACAGAAAACAGCATTTGGTTTGATACAGGAAATTAAATCACTTTATGCTTGTGAGGCTTGTTAATTATATCTGAAGTAAAGGATTTTAATTGATCTCAATACTTGCTGTGCAAAATAATTTTCTTCACTTGAATGTGAAAGGATGCATAACCATTTTTTTATTCTGTTTTTATCCTTAATATTGGTTTAAGCTGTTAAATAAAAAAATGCCAAACAGTAGTTTTCAACAGCTAATGACAATTTGGTATAAACATAATTTACCATCTACTCAGCTTTCAGTAAATGGAAAAAAGAACAAACAAACAGAATCCTTATCTTACATATATTGGCTTGCATGAAAATATGGCTGTTCATTAACCTCTAGGCAGCCTTCCCAAAAAATCTCGTTGTAGTTCTGTGTGAGGTTTGGGCTCAGCCCACCAGGAGCATCCTGGGCAGCTGTGTCCAGAGCCTCTCAGCACTGGCCACTGGCTGTGCACCACTGGCAGCAGTGGCTGGGAGAGGACAGTCTCTCCCTCTCCCCTGTGCACTGGCAGTCCCTACACTCCTGATGGCCTCTGTTGCCAGGGCAGCAGCAGGTTTCATGTTTGCACAGGTAAAATCAGCTTTCTGATAGCTCTGCATAGGGAGTCCCAAGGAAATTTGTGATTGCTGCTGGAGAAAAAGACAGACTTGTGTTTGGGGGCAGGAGAACAAGTCCTGGCTTAACTTCCAAGTAATTTAAACTTCTTAATATAAATAACTTAAAAAACTAAAAAAGGAGAAAAAAAAAAAAAGAGCAAGTTTTAAGGGTTTGTTCACTTGCCTCAACACATAAACTAGAGAAAAGTATCACAGGATTAGGAAATCTTCAAATTATGAAATCCATGTGGAGCAGAAGGCCTTGAGGCAGACAAATAGACAGTATCAACCTTTTGGGGGACAAAGTCAGGTGATGTTCTCACTCAGCTCTTGATGAGTCCCTACCATGACTCCAGTGTGATGCTGCTGGTCCTGTGCATTTCTTTGAGCTGTGTTTCATCTCGTTTAGACCTCGGGGAGGGTCTAAAGACTGGAGAGGTTTCAGTTCTCCTCAGCTATGCTAATGGAAATTTTAGTGGAAGGAAGAGATCAACTGGAGATAATGACTAGGCAATGGCTAAATATAACCCAGTGTCCACATAACCTTTTTATTTTCTGTTCTCTTGGTGAGGTGGCTGATCCTGGTGGGAGGAGTGAGAGAGGCCAAGCAGAAAGAGTCTCCTAGTAGTGCTCTATTTCAGTCTCAGTGCAAAACCTGAAACTTTCTGCAGGATTTCTGTTCATCATGTTTTCTGAACAGGCAACACATACATTTTATTCTTGTCCCCTGAATCTGTTAATGAAGCTTATGATTTTTTTTCAACCCTATCCCTTAATGTGACTACAGCATGTCTAAGATTTAGACTATGTGAGTACAGCCCCTGTGACCCAGATAGTTCTGGAAATATAAACCTGTGCCTCTGTAACCAGTATAGTGCAGATAGTGCTATCTTTTGTCATAGTTTTGTATCTGCTAATCCACTTTAAAAGCCTATATATAATCTGTTCATTAGGTTTAGCACTGCTGTATGGCATATGTGATATTTACCAAGACACCTTAGGAAGACGGAACATTTGAATCTGAATAGCATGTTTGTCTATAAAATGAAATAGAAAATAAATAGAATTAATTTGTGGCTTGGGGATGAGACCCAGCATGGAAATAGAAAGCATAATAGAAGGAAATAAGAAAGAGAAGGTGATTATTGCCTCAGCTGGTTTCTTATCTGCTTGGATCCAGAGTGTTCAGAGGCCAGAGCACATTTCAGGGCAATTGGTTACTGGAAGCTTTCAGTCCCACTGTGCCCTCCTCATCTACTTCTACAGCCCAGATGGAACCTTATTTACCAGTGAAAAGTACAGATGAAGGAACTGATAGAGCTCAATTTGAGAAGATTAAAAGATGTGCAGTCAGTTTCAAATGCTGTTGAAAAAAGAAATGGAAATATGGTAGAACTCCTTTCATTTGGAAAAGTTCAATCATTTGTATTTGAAGGTTTGTAGCAAAACACTTTATCCTGTTTCATCAAAACTCATTTCTCACTAAAAGATAATGATAGTAAATTTCCATCCAGTATAGATGCGAGTCTGTCAGCTGGTTTGTGGTGCTTGAAGATTCAGTCTAGAGGCACTGGAATATGCCAGTAGCCATGTGGATGTGTTTCCTATCAGAAATGTCTGCTTATTCCTTTCCCATTCCACAGCCAGTTTACCTGGGCTGTACAGAGACTATGTAGGAGAAATGTTATCTGGATGGTTTTTAATGGTACCTTGATTAAAACTGGGGACATTTACTATCAGTAGAAACTGTGTTGTTGAGAATCAGCATTTACACACTTATCCTATCATTTCCCCAACGTGGATGCTGGTTTTAAGTTTTTATTCTCAGCAAAAAGAAAGAGAGTGTTATCCAAAACTTACAGATAAAAGCTTCCATCCTTTTGCTTTAAATCTGTTTTGGGGTAAAAAAGCAGGCCTGGCTTGTATCTTCTGGAAACTTTTATGTTGGGATCACAACAACTCTCAGTCACGAGATCAGCATTGTATTTTATACTTTATATTTTTGGCAAGCTGACAAACCTGCTAATCCGGAAATTCAGTATCAAAACCTATAAAAATGCTTATGATGCCTCTTTCCAAAGTATTTAATCCTTTTCAAATAGTTTTGCTATCAAGTATTATAAACTGCCCCAAATCTTTCAATGCTTTGACATCTGTATCCTCTGCATGCCTGGCACATGTACAGCTTTCAGATTATGCTTGTGACTTGTCATGTATTAATTTCAAAATATGCCTTAGAAAATAAGTTGTTTTCATTAAACCTCTGTAAAGAAATGATTGCCAGAATTTTGTTTCAAATGATAACATTCTGATAACTAAGTCAAGAGCTGTGGCATCAGCTTTTAAAGTAATAGATTTAAAATAACAACAACAAATATCTACTAATTATTTCTGTTGCATAAAGGTTTAGCTTATCAAAGAATTGAAGTCCCAGAAACCTCTTGGTTTTGCTACTAAAGGAGCATCACCAGAGAAGTTTTGTTTATTATTATTACAAAACTAGATCCCATGAGTAGCAGATGTTTTGAGAAAGCTGAAAAATTAAGTTAAGTTTTAATGAGAACTATTGTTCTGGTTAAATAATGCATACCTCCAGCTACAGAGATGTTGCATTTAGAGATTCTAAAATCTTGTGTTCCTGTCTTGAAAACAATTAAAATGTCTTTTTGTCACCAATTTAAGTAATGCTTGAGAACTAAGAATTTTAAGTGTCTTCCCTGAAGCAAGAAACACATTAACAGTAACAAAGGCTTATTCCCTATTGTACTCTGTGAGCTGCATTTTGCAGCAATAGCTTTTTGAAAAGAACTAACCTTCAACAACCTGAATTGCTGAAATCTGGAAGTGAAGGAAAAATACAATGGTCTAAGCATTTCATAGAATTGCTACACAACTTGTACAGTCCAAATAGTAATCTTTCATACAGTGTTTTATGTTTCAAGTTTGTTTTGTCGACCTCATTTCCATTTGTACCTCATCTCCTAATCAACTCTTGCCTTTAGATATTATGTGAATTATAAAATATGCCAGAAAACTGATTCCTGGAGGATTGATTTTGAAGTACAAAGTACTCTTTGCTTAGAGTTCTGTGTGCAGTTAAAAGTAGTTATTAGAATACTACAGTATTTAAACCTTTCTGGAATAGACAAGGATGTCACTGTGCTTTGTTGCATTGTATATACTCATTTACTTAGATTGCTCTGATCATTCCATTGCTGTCTTCATTATCTATTGCAGAAGTCTTGATGGAAAAAAAGCAGCATAATAAAGATTATCCTTTTGATTGCAGCTAATCATAAGCTAAAAATGCAGAACTTCTTAATTATCTGGTAAAGTCAGTGATTCTTCAGGGACCGAGCAGTTAATTTTCTTTCTTTGTATTTTGTAAGCATATTGCTATTAATCATGGAGATCATAAGCTCAACATTCCTGAAAATATGCTAGTTAAGTAAATGTAACTGACTTATGATACACCTCATAAGAAATCTTCAGAGAGCTACATGTTTTGCTTTGCCTGAGAAATTGTGGGCACACTCTGAGTATGCTGTTGAAATACAGAAAAGGCTTAGCTCCATCAGATCTACCTAGGGCCTGGAATAAATAGGAAGCAAATTTTTCACTGTTCACAATGAGTTTTATTTATTAATTAAGCTATTTTAAAATCTGTTTTAACATATTGTTGGTGACTTTGTTGCTGCTGAAACATTATATCCTCTTTGCTGGTCGTGGATGGAGTTAGGGAAGTTAGTTCATGTCTGGATGTTTGATTCTGATCTAGAATGAGTACAAAGCATTTTGGCATTGAACTGGCACTGCAGGTAATGGGATTTTTCAATTAAACCCCCCCCAAACAATGGTCATTTGTGTGTATGTGGGCATAAGTCAGTTAAGTAACTCAGGGCTTTGCAGATCTGAAGAATCCTGGTATCAGATTCAATAATCCAAGTGATAAATGTAACACTTTGCATGCCAATTATTTTATGACCTTATATGCCTGCCTTAATACTTCCCTTTGCATTGTTGTGCTCTGGATTAATTCATCAGTGTAATGGTGTGACTGAAAAGGTCACAGAAGAGTACTGGGAGTGCTGAAGGTCTAAGCTGCACCACTGCTCATAGTTTATGAGTACCTGTAAGAAAAGAAAGACAGAAAATGTGACTGATGAGACTTTTCCAAATAGAAATAAGAAACAAACTAGTTTTTCTAGCAGAAACACTTATCACAGACCTTGACAATGTAATTGCTTTCAGTCTGGTAACATTTACTTGAGCATTTTGACCAGCATCCAGCTCTCCTTCTTGCTATGTAATTCTTCCTGTTCTCAAGATTAGCATTTGTATCTTAACTTTAAATAGTTTATTAACAAATAAACTACATTCAAGCTAGAAATTAGGCACCAGTCTACCTGTGAATGGATACTAAATTAAAATAATTCCTTTGCTATAAAATAGGTGATTATGACAGTTCACTCATTAGTTTCAGAAGAGAATATTCCTCTGTAGCCAGAGGAAGATACATTTTTAAAAATTCATGATAACTGTCTAATTGTTTGGTGCAACCTTGCAATGCTCATTTTGTGCTGTGTCACATCTGGTACAGCCAACTTGGTGACACTTTGGACAGTTCTGGCTTCATTTGTTCAGCCAAGAGGCCTTTGAGGGAACCTGCCTGAGACTTTCACAGGGAATTTCCTGAAGGCCAAGAAAAATTCATTAGCACTTAAAAAATCCAAGTGACCAGAGGAAGCAGAATGATGTGAAAACTTACATGAGGTGAACTAAGTGAAGGGGGAATAGGGGTGCCCACACCTCCTTTGGTAACATCCTGCTGCTGCTGTAGAACTGGGAGTGCTCCCGACAGGCTCCTGGGAGAAGATCATGGCTGGAAATACCAACTGGTTATTTCTGCCTGCTTGGGCGTAGTGAGTGGTGTTTGCTGTGAAAAGGTCACATAAAATTTTAATCAGGACAGAAGGAAAGGCATGGGGAACATTGTGCAGCCTAACAGGGAACCTGCCACGCTCTCCCTTGTGCCCCTCTGGAACAAATGCTGCTTTAGCAGGGACACATCTTCATCCCTCAGAGCACCTGTGAGCCAGGAGGAGCAGCCTCTTGGTGGGAAATGTGCCTCCAGCACCCCTGCAGCAGGAGGGATAGGAATACTTATTGCCATTGTCCTGTGGGAGTGTCCAGTTCATAGAAATGCTATTTTCTGTGCTAAAAAAGTGGGAAACTATCTTAATTTAGAAAAAAACCACTAGACTGGTGCCTTCTGATTACTTTGTGAGACTGAAAAAGAAATGAAGCAATTTCTTTAAAGTGGAGTAAAAAGGTCTGTTCAACTGCAAAAGATATCTTTCCACTTGGCCAGTCAAAGAAAATTTACAAAAAAAATGTAATTATGATTGGTCTGAAGTGCATGTCTTTTGTATCTGGACCCTGAATATTTTTTGTTTGATTGGGGTTTTTGGGGGGTTTTAAGTTGTTTGTTTTGGATTTTTTGAAAGTGCTAGAGGTTCAATTTTTATAAACTATTGCTGTTACCCCAGGATTGTGCCTCGAGTCTATAATGGGAGTAGTAGTGGTCATGTATCTGCTCTTACCTAAGGTAATAAAGGTGATGAAAGGTTTTGAAAATTCAGAGCTCTGCCTTAGTTTAGCTTCCTTAAAAAAAGTAGGTTTTCTAAACCTATTGACCCTGTTACTCTTAGTTTATGCAGTTTTGTATCAGAGCTTCTCCTCCTAGCTAAAATAGATCTGTCTTGTGCAACTGTGATGCAAGGCATTGTGGTGTGTTTATTTATATATACATAACAAAGCTTTGGGAAAGAAAGGAAAACGTGATATGACTAATACTGACTTTATTTTTGAAATTGTTTCCGTTATGGACACAATTTTTTCTGTATTTGAAATTAACTTTATGATCAAACAAAGAATCCCCCTACACAGAAATAAGTGGATGTATTGTCAATGGTAAACTTCATTTTCAAGGAAGATGTTAATTCTGAAATGCTAGCTTTCACTTTAAATCAAAGGTGTCTGGCTCTTTATACTACTAGCACAGAATAATTCTCAGAGAACTTTCTGTTACTCCTACAGAAAGGGAAGCTAGCTTTATTATACCACAGTAGACAAATACTTGAGATTATATAGGTTAAAATAATTTCTATCCATAGGGCTCTGAGGAAGAAGAATGTTATATTTTTCATCACTAAAAAAGTAGGGGGGAGGGAAGAGAAGGTTAGTAGTACTGAAAATTAGTATTTAAAAGCATTAGATGACTGAAAAAGGCAAGATTTTTAAGAATTAAGGTTCTGTTACTGTTTTGATATAGTTATGATAGTTAAAGCATTTGTTTACAATGGCTAGTTCAAATTGATGCAAAATAAAGGGAAAAAATTTTATTCAATTAAAAAACTTGGCTCTTCTTTCCCAAAGAATTATTGATGCAAAGCCTCAAGGGTTCAATGTACTGTGAAAACTGAGGTGTCAGCTTGCATCTGGATCTGCTACTGGAAGTTTTTCTGTTGTCAATGTGGCATTAAAGAGCATTTTAGCTTGTTAGTTTTGTGAAGCTGGTGTTTATGCAACTGTGTGAGACAGATTGCTTCCTTTACTGCTGAATTTTAGTTTTCCCAATGAGAGCATGGAGAATGCCAGAGAAAACACAGTGCTGCCAAAAACCAGTTCAGGATCACAAAGAGTTTTTTTTTATGTAGAGGAGTTTTTTTTATCTCTGCTACTTTAGTTTTTGCTTTGGGGAGGGAGGGACTGAGCTCTATAATGTATTTTTTTTTCCATCTGATCAGTATTGGATGTATCCTAAATTTTGGTTGAATCAGGAAATAATACTGAGACAGTGGCATAGGTTATGCTTTTGCTTTTTCCTTGCATTTTGCCTAAGCTAATTCAGATGTTTGGTTGCAGCTGACAGTCACACAGACTGTGTGGTGAAGACACACTGATGGTGACAAGTGCTGGCACTCTCTTGTTTTGAGATCTGATGAGGTAACAGCATGATTTCCTTTAGCTGCACTATGCAGATGACACACTATATTAATCAAAGTGAAGTTTACAGATCTTGAGCTGTTCACTTTCAATTTAACCATTTTTTTAAAAAGCAAAAGTATGCTGTGATATGTCTGTAAAATTTATTAACACAAAATCCAGCAAATTTTACCTTTATGAGAAGTTGCAATTCAACTGTGACATCCTTCATAGCAAAAATGATATTCCAGACATCATAAATGACATTTCCCTTCGAGCAAGCCTGCAGATGAAGAAGCACCAATACCTGTTCAGAAGCTGATTTAGAGTTAACAGGGGGACAATTTTACTGTGCTACAGTACATAAACATCCCGCACTGACGACGTTTTATAGCTGGTCACAGTGCTGATAAATATATTTTATGGAATATCTGCTTGTAATGTGCAGATGGAGACAGAGGAATTCTCCATTTCATTTTGGTTTATTTTACTTTGTCGTTTTAATAGCATTTAGAATAAGCTGGATAGGCCATTAAAAACCAGCAGATATACCTAGCTCTTAGTTACACTGATGTAAATTACAGTTTGCTGTCTTTGGTAAAGTTATTCCACACTTATAGAACAATTTGCAGATTGTAGATATGCCTTGAGGCATTGCAGAGATGTAGAATTAGAGCAAGTGAAATAAACATCAAACCTTTCCTGGAAATTATTACTTTTTTCTATTATTTAAAAAACACAACAACAACTAAGCATTTAAAAGCCAAAACAAAACCACCACAAAACAACAGCAAAATAAAACTCAAGACATGATGCCTTTATTTCTACTATACTCTTACAGCCTGAAATAACAAAAATATCTTGTAATTAAAAGCTAAAGCTAATTTTTGCTTCAGGCTGTTTGCATCTAAAGGATCTACTGCTGATATTGAAATAGGGAGGTCAGTGCCTGGAGAGGGCTGGCTTTCTAAATTTTCAATTCTTTAACTGATCATTCTGGCTTAAAATATCATCAGCATTGTGATCCTGCATACATCATTTTAGACATGTTTTCCCATGAACATCAGAACAGGGAAATATGGGACTATTTGTGAAACTCTAATCCTCCTCTTTTAGTCAGTGTGAGAATTCAGGTGAGCCCTATTTTTTATCTCATGTTTTGTCACTTACACCTTCAAGAAGCTGTGAATTAAAATTCCTGAATATTATTCTGCAGCACTACCAAGGCACCAAGGGCAGCTTCAAATCTGTCTAAATCCTGCAAGATCTTCCTAGTCCCAGAGGGCTTTGCCAGAATGCCCAGGAAGAACCAGGGTAGGATGCAATTTGGATGTGAAGCTTTTTCCAACCTGCCCTCTGAAGAGGGGAAGACAGGAGCCTAGTAGAAAATGAGAGTTGTTTCTTGTGGTTTCCTACTGTCTTTTATAGACTTTTCAGTACAAATTACCTTCTTAGCAGCTGGCTTCATTTGTTTAAGGGTCCTTTAGGCTGTGGAAGGTAAAATCTTGTTCACATGTTGGGTATATGGTTTGATATTGCAACTTCTGGAGGACCAGAAATAGATTTGCAGATCCCAGCCCTGGCTTCCTGTGGGGCTCTGGCTGGGACTGTGCTGAGGACAAATACCTTGCAAATCTTCATTAGTGCCAGGAGAAGCTGTTTGACAGGCCTCAGAACTATTGCAAAGCATATGGTTTCCTTCCTCCAGGCTGTACATGCTGAGCTTTTCTGCTCTGTGTCCTACAGGACACTGAAATCTGCTGTGGTGGGGATTTTCAGTGCCTACTGAAATATTTTCAGGGTGTGATGAGGCTGGGGAAGTGCTGTCCCAGGAGTATGCCAGTGTCAGCAGCTGGGTGCCCTCACTGTTTGATGTCATGCCATGACAGCCAAGTTTTCCTATTGTAAGGGAGCCATCCTGGCTGAGCCATCAAGCTAGAATGGAAAATCACACTATAATACTAATTATAACAAAGCTTGCAAATTTAGCTGTTAGCATTGTTTTTATAGCATTTGTTTTACCTACTCAGGTGTTAGGTTTCCTGAAGAGAGAGGGGCAGCACAGGTGATGTGTGTGCAGAACTTTAGAAGAAACAGAAAAAAAGCATGAACTTAATGTTGGCAATCCTGCATCTGTGCTACAAGCCAAAATGTATGTTTCTTCCTCTGAAATAAGCCTATTTTGCATTAACATTTTTCTGTCTCTTTTGTGCATGTCTTTTTAGCCTCACAGTCTACTTTCATATATTTAAGCAAGATTCAGAATGTACCAACAGGGTTAAAATATATTAATATGAGTTGATGAATTGGAACCACACTCTGGATCCCACCCCAGGGTCTCTCTTACACTGCTGCAAGTGGGTGCTAAGGTGGAGGCATGTGAGTTAGTCATAGTCAGCTGAATGCTGCTGTGCTTTATTGTGCCAGCATCAGAGACCACATAAGCTGGAAATAAATCTGTGCTGATTACAGAGTGAGGATTCAAGAGGCACATCTGAAATATCTGGCTTTGGCATTGAGCCCTTAAAGGTGAGCTTGAAAAATGGCAGGTTTTTAATGTAGTAGCTGGAGCCTTTGCCTTGTTACTTTACCTGAGAGTTGCTTTTTTCACCCTCATGGACATGTCTTTGTTGTGGTGATGGTTTTCCAGACCTGGGTGCTCACAGGGTCTCTGTATTGGCAATCACACAGAGAAGCTGTGCCCTTGTGAGCAGTGCTATCACCAGTTTTGCCTTTTTCTGCCTGTGCAGGATTTATGTGAATGCTTTGCAGAGGCATTTTGTTTTCTTCTCAAAAAAAGATGAGCCATACAGATTTCCTCACCATAAATTGTGGGAGTTGTCCATCCTTTTATCAATAGTGGAAGAAATATAGGCAGACAATGAGGGTCTACAAGCATTTTCCCTTCTTGAAGACAGAATGGGCAAGCACTCCAACTAGAGCAGTTAAAAGCACCATTAATTTCAGGTCAGGTAATTCTGAGTTTTGGCACAGGAGAGGTCAGGAGCAATGGCTGTGTAAGAGCCTGGATTGCCTGTAATGTCAATACAAATATTAGTCAGCAACACCATAAGGGCAGACAGGTGCTTTAAGTGCCAAATAAGGCTAACCTGACAGAGGCATTGCTAGTTTTGTACTGGGATAAAATTTGTATTGATTCATAATTCAAAAGTTCTGTTACACTAATCATGCATTTATTTGTATTACAAATCTTAGAAATAAATGCAGAGTCCACATTAATGTAAAAAAAAATCTCTGTAACTGGGGGTTCTTCTGTTGATATGAAATTAATACAAAGCTCTGCTAATCTGGACATAAACCTTTCTAATATTTTTTACCTACTTTGTGTGAGTATAACTCATACTAACCTGAAAGACAAAAACCTCATTTACTACACACTGTTAGAGACTGAGTAGAAGTGAGAGCTGTAACTTCCAAACATCTGGTTTGTATATAGCCACTAAAAGCTCATATTGATCCACTTTGGGTGCATTGGAGTATTCTTCCTGATCATAAAGGGCTGTTTAAAATGCATGCTGGCATGTCTACCAGCAGCACAATAAAATGAAGTAAAAGGAGAAACAAACTTTTTTTACACTCCAAGATAAATGAATAAAGGCACTACAACAGTCCACAAGAGGAATCTGACAATTTGTATCTTTTGTACAATTTATAGATGTACCTGAAATACCCTCTAGAATTTCAATCACTTCACTGGCAGAATTGCCCTTAGGAGGGAAATCAGAGAAGAACAAATATTCTTGAAGGATTGGTGACACTAGCTGGGGCAAAATTACAATGCCAGGAGAGAAACCCTAGCCCTACTGCAAATAAATAGTCAACTCTTACTGCTTTTGTTAATTTAACATAAAAATTCCATTCCAAAAGCATGAATGGCAGCAGCAGCATGGCACACCCTCACCAGATAGAAGCCAACTTCCCTGTAAAAGTAGTCATTAGGGAAAAATACTCAGCATATAAAAACATTGCCTTTCATTGCAGTTTTGCATTGAAGGTTATGCAACATAATATAAATGTAACATTTAAATCATCTCAAAAGAGCACAATGATCACTCAACTGTGTCTGTAGCCAACAGCAGCAAAGGGAAAGATCAGTGTGTTATAAATGTTACAAGAAGTTTTTCTGTTACTGAGCATTTGACCTATTGAACTTTCTTCTGGAAATCAAATGGCTATTTAAAATAGAAAATATTTTAAGGTTTAGTAGTAATTTCCAAAAATCAATAATCAAATTTATGCCCAAGACTGTGTGTAATCTCATTAAAACTCCTTTTCTGCCCACCATCACTTTCCTGTACTTGGCTACAAATTAGCAAACCACAAAAACCACTACATCCAAATGAAGATCTGCAATCAAACTATTCAAGTGAGCAGGACCCAGGGCCTGCCAGGGAATTATCCCAAGGCTGGGATTTGCATGGCTGTCCTTCCATCACCCCTGACCCTTTTTCATCTGAGCTGAGGCACAGGGAGCACAAACTCCTACCCCAAAATGCACAGAGCTGGGGCCCTGTTCAGCCCTCCCTCTCCAAGCCCAGGCTCACAAGGCACTGGCCACGAACTTCAAAATCCAGCCCAGTATTTCCCTTTCCATAAGGAGGCAGAGAGAAGGAACACGTGGTGAGAAGAACACTATTTCTTCAGCCATCAATTATTCTGCCAGATGCTGCCCATACTCCCTGGCTTTTTCCCCCCAAAAAAGTGCAGGGCATCAGAAAGCAGCACTGCCTGGCCACATTCTCTCTTAATCATGGGAAACAGGATTAAGAGAAAAATTTGATTGAATTCTTCCTCAGTTTAGCTCCACTGTATCCTTCTTTGCAGTACCACCTACCACATGACTTTCCCTGGGAACTAACATTGTAACCAGGAGCTGAAGTCTAGTAGTATGAAAACAAATAACACCTTTAAGAAGGATTCTGTACAATGAACACCATTTATTGACATCCCTCTGAAGCTTTTGTAATACCTGGGCTGGAGATTTTTCACAGGACATGAAAGGCAAAATTCACAATAGCTCCAGCAGCTGTAAGAAAGAACAGATTGCTCTGGAGAGGATATAGTGCACATTTACAAACAGCACAGCTGCTGCTGGAGCCTTACACGGGCTGCTCCCATGCTCTGCACTGTTCCAACCCAAACACACATGCATTTATTATTGCTCACCTTCAGCCTACAGAATGCCTGGCTTTCTTCTGGTTTGTTTTGGCTTGGTTTTTTCCACCCTCAATGATGAAACAGCATAAATCAATGTCCCGTAAGCATCATTGCACCCACTAAATGGCCAACAAGGAAGCTTTAGCTGGAAGAAAGATTCCTCTTAAAAAGCAGCCCATGAACCTCAGTTGAGAACTTAGCAGCTTTTTTACAATTAATATTACTCATTAAAACAATCAATTTGTTGAAACAAACACTCATGGAGTTTATAAAAATATATCTCTTTAATTTTCAGAATTTTTCATAAAAGTTGTAATATTTTTGATGGGTTTGAACTCAGGCCTTAGAAATGAAAATTTTCAATGTTTTAGTTTGACTCTATAATAAAATATAAGTATACTGCCCCGCCAACCCTCCCACCAAAAAACCCCTAGAAAAACAAAGCAAAAAAAACCCAAATTTAAGTTCATGATTTGACAGAGTTCAATAATCTTTTCCAGTTTTCTTGTGTAATGGAGGGGGTTTATTTTAAACTTAAGCATCTTCATTGTCAAAAGAAGTTTTACTAAAAGTAAAAGTGCAGAGATGAAAGGAAATAAAAGAAAATTGACTACCAATTTAAACCTCAGACTTCAAATTACTGACTGCAATACATAATAAAGTTTAAGAATTTGACTTCCCTTCAAAAAATAGACATCTCAGAAAACCAAAGTAAAATCAGAATCATGAGCTGCTTTCAACTGGGAAATGAGAAGTCAGAAAACTGCGGTGATATTTTAGCAAAAATTAGGTAGTCTGGGGAGGGAAGGGTTTGTAAACATAATAACTTTGTATAATTTGGGGATCGTGTGTCAGTTAGGAATTTTTTGCAATTTAATGTAATATACCGCACAATGTGACCCATATAACATTAACTAATCATCGTAGTTATTAAAATGAATAATTACAAATGTTAAACCAGTGGCCCTTGTCACTCATAAAGAGATAATTGGGTTTTTTCAATCCTGACTGATGCTTACAGAGCTAGATTCCAACACTTATTATGCCAGAATTCTGGTCATTGTTTCCCCTCCACAGAAAAGAAACTATTGGTGAAACTAGACAGAAAAGAGGTGTCTGAGCACCAGACTGGGGGCCCTGGCAGAGCAGAGGCAGGAACGTCTGTCCACAGAAAGTGACCTTGACAAAAACTACGAACAAAGAGGAGCATCAGCAGCTGCTGGCTGTATGAGTCTGACAAAAAGCAGCAGCAGTAGGTGACCAGGAAGGAAGATGTCAATTAGGGTGAGAAGTGCTGCACAGATGGATTAGCAAAGTGCAGACACATCAAAATCTGAGACACTGCCAGAACAATGTCTTTGTTTCAAGTACAAGTTCAAGGCTTCGGTGCAAAGTTTTAAAGTGTGACACTGGGAAGTGTTCCCTGTCCCAGACCCTCTCAGCCTGCCTGCCCACTGGTGCAAGACTGCTTCCACTGCTAAAGGGGCTCTGGCACTGGGAAACACAAGAAGGAAACCTCTGGCACTTCAGAGCCAGAGCTACGGGTGGGAGCTTCTGTGGGACAGAGTTCAAGCGCGACTGTGAATTCAGGAATAAGAAAAGGTAACAGCAAGGTCAGAGCAGGTACAGTGAGATTAAAAAATCTGTCATAATTTGAATGAAAAAGGAAGCTTGACCGTAAATATGCTATATTCTTAGAAAATAACTTGTTGCAGTGAAGGATAATTGCCTGAGGAAGCCTGGGGAGCGAGTGTGTATGTAGGCATGGTCTCAGCAGGAACCAGTCTGAAGTCCCTTTGCCCTTCCTCTTTGGGTTTCATATGTTGCTCAAAGAACTGCTGAACAGAAAGTATTGCAACAACTTTAAAAAGCAGACTAGGAAGAAAGAAGTCAAGGCCAAACTTTAAGGACAAAAATATTCGAGACGCAATGACAGGGCTTCATGTGATTTTTGGATTTTTGGATTATCCTCTTCTCTCAGACAGATGTCTCATGACATGGCAGAAGGAATTAATACTTTGACTTCAATACAACAGAAAAATCAGAATCATATACAATTCTAGAGATCAAAATTTAGGTTGGAAGGCAGCATTTATCTTGAAAGTCTATATAAAATTGTAAAGCAAGATTTATGAATCATTTGGGGAGCTTTTTAGCAGGCTAAATACAATCCTTCTGCAAGGTAAACTTATATAACCTGTAAGGTAGGGATTTATTCTATGCCATTTATAAGAAAGATCACATTTAACTTTAAAAAAGTCTGAAAGCAATTTTCCTGATCTGCCTTCTACTACTAAAAACTCTTCTTTAAAATACATTGTTTGAAGTACAAGTACAAAGAATTAATGACTTGTGCAATTAAGCATTTGCTTCCGCATCCTGAGCATTATGTTCATTAGAGCTTGAGCCTGAATTTTTTCTAAAAAAGTGAAACAAAACATTAAAAGAGTTTTAAAACTAGGCAGCCATGTTTTCAGTATTGAGATAAACAACAGTATTTTTACAGGTCTGATAACTGACCTCATGGACTGGTTTCATCCAGACCAGCACACATCCCCTTGGGGAGGCAGCTTTCCCTGCTTGTGTTTATCTGGTGTTGAACACATTCACAGACCACCAGCACTCAACAGAGCCTGAACTACTGAGTTCTTGTGGTTGTAAACTCCCCCTCAGTCTTACATACATGGATTTATGTGGGTTGGATACACCTTAAAGCCATAATTATTACACATAGTGATCATTAGAAAATTATGATTTAGATTTTTAAAGGTGTCTAAGGTGATTCGGAAAAAAAAAAGCACCAAAATCCATCAAGAATTACTCTAATTGCTAATGTTTCTAAGAATATGATTTTTAATGGAATACAATATCAAAGATAAGTTAAAAAATTCAAATATTTCATTTAAGAGGAAACCAAACTTTTCTGCTCAAGGGGAAAAAATAGTGCAGCCATTTTATAACAAACTATTGAGAAATTATGCATAATGGAAAAAAGGAAAATCATTCTTGTTGCCAGATATAAGCTGACACTGGCCAAAGGCTGTTTTGCATTTGACAAAATAGGGGAGGGAAAAAAGAGAAAAGCCTAGTTTCAGATTCGTGGGTCAATTCCAATCAGTCTCAATTCCTTTTTACAGCTTTTAAAAGGTTCTCTGTAATGATGGACAAAACCACTACAGGCTCATTATTTTTACTGTAGTAGAGTATGGATATTAAAATTTATGAGTAAAATAAAATTGTCCCCAGGCCATAGATCTTGCATATAATAGGTACTCATTCACTGGGTTCTTTTCATATTAATGAATGCAGAAAATACAAGTTAGGCTAAATTACAGGCATATAAATACAGTGAGATGGTTCAGATGGCACATAAAATGCAATGTTACACTCAAAATTATTTTTATTACTAGCACAGAGCACAGATATACATTTCTTCATGTTGATTGTTTCCTCTTGCTTTTGTCTTTATGTTTGCACTAATTAATCTATATTTAAAATTTTATCAGATGGCACTGCAGTTACGAAAATGCTATTAATGCTTTTTAAAGAAAATTATTTCCCATAATTCCCGTTTTGTATTGCATTCATAACTGGTTTTTGACAGCAGAGCACTTTAAATGCAAGTCCAGGTACTGTGGATATATTCAAATAATACATTCTACCCTATAAAGAGAGTCACTAAAGACTAAATTGTATTTCACAACTCCAAGATTTAGACTGCTATAATTTAGCTTTGTTATTCTCAAAGAAATATAAAGTTTTTAAAAAGTTCTTTCTCAAAATAAGTCTTTATTCACATAGCTAGTGGCTAGGGAGATAAGGCAAACTTTATGCACCTAAAGAAAGGTTAAAATTTCATTCCTCTTTAAGGAAATTTAGGTAGTTAATTCATTTCAGTTTCTTTTCTAAACTTCCTCTTAATAAATGTATTTGCAACCCCTTTGGAGCTCCTGTCAAATGTTTCATTACAGGAAAGACTTTAACAGGGCAAGCCAACTTCTGTATACTGTTTTTACTGGGTGCATGTCAGCTGTGTCAAATTTTAGCCTTAAATACACTTGTAGGCAAAGCTGCTGCACAAGCAGTTGCAAGCTATTAGCTTTATGAAGACCTATAATTAAGACAAAATTTCAAGGTGGAAATGGGTAAGACTGGCATTAGAGCAGTAAATCACAACTCTTTCAACTGCTTTGACACATTTTAGCTCCCCTCCAAGAAGTTTTCCCTTTTCTTCCAAATTACTGGAGAATTTAGGAGCATTCTGGCTGAGAAAAAAAGCATTTCACCATTCATAAGCTTGTAAAGCTACACTGCTTCAGAATTCAAGGGCTCATAGGTTAACACAAAAGTCTGCTTCATTCATGAAAAACATATTACTCTAAGTAATACAGCCTAGGAGCCATCCTAACTGGGGACAAGTTACATGGACTAGCAGTGTGTGAAGAGAAATATACTAATTTCATCAATCAATGGAGAAAATTAGGAAAAATATTAATTCATGAAGAAAAAAATTGTAATTCCTAAAAATCTCTGTTTGCTTTAAAATCAAAGCAGAATCAACACTGTTATAACAATATGT
>WBNO01019406.1:110587-121538 GCA_013400575.1 Peucedramus taeniatus
ACACACTGTCCTTTTAGAAGAAAGAATTCGCAATAGTGGTAGGTATCTTGTTCAATGAGGCAAAACCAAACCATACCATTGCACTCCTGTGTCAGTATTTGGCCCTTGGGAAGCTAGTAAGATGTTTTAGTAGCATTGAGATAGATTTAGCTGAATGTTGTTTACATTAACTAGAACAAATCTAACTGT
The DNA here is from genome assembly GCA_013400575.1 of Peucedramus taeniatus. NCBI lineage: Eukaryota > Metazoa > Chordata > Aves > Passeriformes > Fringillidae > Peucedramus > Peucedramus taeniatus. The sequence goes on from WBNO01019406.1 coordinate 110,777, forward strand.
GCCTTGAGTCTAAAGTTCATAAGGTAAAGGATTCTTTACAAGTACGTTCCAACTATTATGAATAATGCTACAGCAAATAAACTTAGTGCATGTCTCCAGTGATAAGAATGAAAGAACGATGAAGAAGAACTATTACCATTTCAAATTGTTCACATAAAGTGTTGGTAGTTATGCTTTTAAAGACAATCCCTAAAAAAGAAAAGAAAAGAAAGATTTTAGGATGTTACTGAAGATGACTGAAGGCAAGCAGCTATTCTTAGGGTTGTTCTGGTAAAATTGAATCACACTGAACAAGGTGCATAGAAAAATTATAAATACAGCATGTTCTCAGTATGCTTTTTGCTTCTTAAGGTCCATTGAAAGCTCATTGACTCTGATAAATTCCACTGGTTCTAAACATAAATCGTAATAATTATGAAAAGCCAAATGGGATTAGATATCGTTTGTTCCTTAGAGCTGGAGAAGTTGAGTTGTACATTATTCTGCATTCTTTGTGCTCCACCAATGCAATACTGAATGTTTTGCCTTCTTCTGTATTGACCAGCAAGGTTTATCCAACTCACAGATACCTATCAATGAATATATTCAAATGGATCAACAATTCTGAATAAGAGAGTGTCTATAGATTCTGCCTTCTGCCTTTCCTTTTTAAGGATCAGAAGGGGAGGAGACAGAAGAATATACAACCTCAATATTAGTCATGGAAATGGGCTTGAACTCAGTTCAGAAAGTACTACTGATGTAAGCAAAATTAAGCCAATACTTACATATTTGATTCACTGAAAAGGAGTCAGAAAACTTGAAAATAATTCACTAGCTGAACATATGTATTTATTTTGGCTTAGCACACTCATTTAAAATTAGTAGTTTTTTATATTTCTTTCATTTTGATTGATTATAAGAGGGTACTATTTGATGGACTGGAAACAGTCACTTCCAGAGTGATATGAATAGCTTCTGGTCCAGATTCTGCAGGCAGAGAAGTATGCCAAGAAGGCCAGATATATTTCCTGGAAACTGTAATGAATTGTCACAGATCCGAATGTCTTAATTAAGAGATTTTTTTACTGGATTATAACCCACATTTTTGATAAAAAATAGATTTTAGAGAAACTAATCCATACGGCAACATGATTACTGAAAGCTTCTCTTCTCTAATCTGTACAATGACTGTGAAGCTTCTTTGTTCAGGGTATCAACTGTTCGTTAAAAAGAAAAAAACAAAAGCAAGAAATACCTTAATCCAGAACATTGCATAAGCTCTTATGTCATACCAATAATTTTCCTTAGTCATAATTTTAAAATACTCTGTTAATTCTCTGCAACTATTGAATCCAGATGAGATGCAATATTATGTTTTGCAAGTCTGTGCTTGACTTCATGATAATACAATAATACATTGTATCCTGCCTAAGTATTACTTACCTGTGATGTTGCAGATTAAAAAAAAAAAAAAAACAACATTTTGTGTATAACTATTTAGAAGAAATTTGTGTAGAAATTTCAAGACAAGTAACAAATGTGGTATGTTTCCCACAATTCTTTATTTTCTGTGGGGAAAAAACACCAGGGTAAATTAAAAGCAAATTCTTAGGCCAAAAACCTGGGCTGAATAGCCCCCAAGAAATGAAACACAATTAACTTTTTAAACCTGTATGAGTGTATAAATACAAATGTGTATCTTCTTGCTCTTGGAAGAAGCTTTCTAAAACATCTTCCCTCAAGCCAGGATCAAGTTGAAGTCATAAGAGGAAATTCTGATGTTAGAACTTCCCCCTCCACGTATTACAAGAGGATAATGTATTATCCAGCTTACTACTGCTGACGGCATTTTTTTCTTCTTTATTAATAGCCAGAATACAGAATAAAATAACTTTTCTTATATATTTTATTTCTCTACTTAATGCAAACTCAAACCTACTTTAAAAGATTTTCCTTTGTTGCATTTAATGAGGCTGTGACAATAAAAAAAGCAGCTTGTAAATCTTTGCATTTCTAGTTTAATTACTGCTATTGGACCTACTTAGCTTTTAAATAAATGAAACTTTGAAATAGTTTTAAAATATCTACTACAGAAATAGCTTATTTTTGCAGTTTAAATCCTCATTATTTTTATATGGCATAGTTTAAACAAAATTAAAGAAAGGCATCCAAATTCTTCTGTTATCATTGTTTACACATACAGCTTTCAATGTTATTTCAATAATATGTAATATAAATAATACTAAAATAAAATATTACAAATATTCAATATAAAAATATTATATATTATGCAGTTCGCACCCCTGTATGCCATAGGACTCAACGCCAGGGCTCTAGGCTTCACAGTAGCCTGTACCAAATGTGACATTAGAGTAGAAATGTAAACAATCTTTTCCAATCTTAACCAGTAAGGACAAACGCTACTAAAAACTGCAGCTGCCCTTTATCATGTTATAGACTGGTCCAAGAGATAAGAATGGCCAGAAGAGATTAAACCCCTCTTTTTCCATGTGCCTTACTGGAAAAAAACCCAAAAAGCAACTAAATAAACACAGAAACTAAAAAGGCTAAATGCAATAAACTGAAACATACAAAGACAATAGAGAGCCTCAGAAGAAATTCAGTGATGGCTGAGTGGGAGTTTAAAAATCAAGTTTACAGGTAACAAATGAAAAAACAGCATCAGGATTATTTATGGCTCCTAGTGAGGTCCTAAACATTGTCATCCCAGCAGCCATAAATTATTGCTGTTAGTCAGAATTTCTGTCCGTATATTTTTAGGTACAGACTAATGTCTGAATATCATAGAAGTTCTATTGTCAAGCTTTGATGCCTGTATCCTTAAAATCAGGGAGGGTGGTGGTGATCCTGCCTAAAAGTCACAAGCTGTCCAGACTTCTGTCACCTGCCACCATGTCCACTTTGAAGCTGCTCTCATCTATTAATATTTATGTCTTCTGTGGCCTGATTGTATGGAATGTTTGGGGCTTTTTTCTGATAAAGAAGTCAGAGATCTGGTGGTGATGGCCTTTGAGCATTATCAGCATTCATTTTCATTCTCATGCTGATGAGGCATATTTTTATTTCTCAGCTTGTGCATATTGCTCACGTCCTGCTGCACCTCAGAGACTGCCTTTTTTTGAGCTGTGATGGTCTTCCTTCATAAGCCATTGTGAAAATTCTTGCATTAGGTGCTCCTGTGACTGAAGTCCTCTCCTAAACACCCTAATATTGAGACTTAATGAGAAATACAGACTTTTATTTAATGCGACTGAGATTTGGTGCCATTTACTCATTTGATGCTTCACTATGCATATACCATACTGTGATTGACTCATTCTTTGAAAGGCTGACATTCTGGTAATTTAATGCTTGGTGTTTTTCTGTTATTTTGAAAGCAAATTCTCCACATTATTGAGCAGTACACTATTTTTTAAAAACAGACCCAAGATACAGAATTTTTTCTTTGTGAGCATTTGTAGTTTTGCTAAAGATACCAGGTTTCAGTAGTCATGAAAAGACAGAGATTTTTATTTCATCATTTTACTCTACAGAGCAGTTCTAGGAATTTGAGTATTGGGAAATAAAATACTGATGTTGACAGAAAGGGAAGAATCTGGACCCAAATTTTAAGTTGGCAGCAGGACCTCTAACATTATGAAATACACTGTTTTCTTCCTGGACGGGTTGCAGGTGCTGAAGTACACTCAGATCCAAGGTAAAAAAAGAAATAGCCGCACTTTCAAAGCATTGGCAAGAGGCCACCTTTTTCCATTGAATGTGGGATACAAAGTTCCCACTGATTTGGATAAGAGGCTCCTGCAACCAAAAGCAAAGTTTGGTATTGGAACATGGATACCTAATAACTTGCATTGCCTTTGTCTTTTAAAATTTGGTTATTAGTACTGAGCAAGGTGCTTCAAACCTCCCTTGTGCTGGCATTTGTGCAGAGAAACAAAATGATCTTCACTGACGTGTCCAAAGTGCCTAACCCTCCAAATGGTCATGTGCATCCTCGTGGAAGGAGACATGTCATCCTGTGACTCAAGGCAAAACTGGCACACTGCCCAAAACATTTAAAAATGTAGACCACTCTAAACTGCAAAATATAGGAAAGAGTTTTTCTGTTCACACACCTTTCCTTCACAATCTACCACACCAAGTCATGCAGTGCTGCATACCTGAAGTACAATTAAAGTTGCTAAAATTATTTAAATCATATCTACACAATGGATCTATACCCATGAAAGCAAGAACAGATCTGAGGGACCCAGTCTCTTTTCTTTGGCATAAGTGTGCTTCTTCAGGCCAAAAACATTTTTAGACTCTGCCTATGAAGAGTAGCTCAAGGCAGAGCAGATGCTGCTACTGTGTGCCAGAGCACATTTCTCTCCTGACTGCAGGCACTCAGGCCACTACTAAAGGAGGGCATGTGAAAAGGTCATCTGCACCCTCCTTACAGGCTTGGTTTGTTGTTTGTTTGTTTGGTTTTTTTTTTAAACTAAGGTTTCTTTGCTTGCAATTATGACTTAACAGAGGTCCTATGGATTGCTTTAAAGAAGATGGGGGTTTGGTACTTGGTTTTGAGTTCTGCTCAGCACGTGCTAAGTCTCATTTAAGTTGGCCATTTAACCCCTACAAGATAATGGCAGACAGAAAAGAATGTGCCCGTGCTCTGGTGTGTCTTCTCTCCTGGCTAGATTTTCTCCTGATTTAGCATTCAGCATCACAGGGGTGAATTTAGACAGTGTTTAAAGTGCCATTTATGCATTTGAATAGCTCAGAAGGGAGAGATAATAAGCAGCATGAAAAAACAATTCTGGTAGATGGAATAATGTGAAAGATAAAATGTAAGTTTGTGAGTAATTAGAATATTTTATTTGCATAAAGCAGCTACTAATATACCCTTGGTTTCATATTCACTAATGTTTCAATGTTTATCAAGAAAAAATGATCTCTATCTATATTAATAACACAGTGTTAGTTACTGTTAATTAGCATTTACTCTCAAGCTTTCTTCTTGCAATAGATTAATTATTCAGTTTTGCAAAATGGCCAAAATAGAAGAGAGAACGTTGTCTCAAAAAGCTGTCAATACTGACTTGATATCACAGTAAATACACGTATTCCAGGATTATGATAAACAGATAATTATTCATGGCCTGAAACTGCAAACCTTATGACAAAATCTAAAGTAATGCTGCACCTTGAACTACAGATGGGGATGAACTTGTGCAAGTAAGGGATGTTGAATGAAAAATGTTCATGGGTTTAAATCTGCTCTAGTTTGATGCTGCAAAGCTGCACTCAGTAAAGCTTGTGTTTCCCACTGACCACGCTTGGGTTTACAGCCAGACATAGCCAGACACAACTAAATAATCAAATGATCTGCAGCATCTTCTGCAGGTGGCTGAGTTGGGTTAGGCAGGAATCTGTATAACACAGAAAGATGCCCAATGACATATGAAGGATAAGCATGTTCTTATTGCTATAATGCTGCATGAAGCAAGGTTTTTGAAACCTTTTTGAAGAAAGTTAGGAAGGAGGCACTATTAGCAGTGACCAGGAAGCTCTGCCTGCCTGACAGCACTGTTCAGGACTCTCATCTGATCTAAATATAGAAGGTTAGGCGGAACTAACTTTTCTGTTCTCAATGAGGCCAGAAACATAATTTTGATTTTTTGATTTTTTTTCACTTTTGAGCCTTACTCGTAGTAAGGACATTGGGAAAATCATGTAACTCATTTCTACTCTAACCTTTCCAGTTACAAGCACCAAATCATCTTTAATTCTTGTTCTGATAATCTGAAGTGGCAACATCTCATACAGTAGCTAGGAAAAAAAAAGTAAGAACTATAAACATCTGTTTCCTGTATTTCCTGTTTGTTTTTTTTTTTTTTTTTTTCTCTCTCTGTTGGAGCTTGTTAGAGCCAAACCGAAGCGTTTATCATCACATTAGAAAACAGCCCCCTCTTGTGACGGAAAAGCAATTTGTGCAACGTGCATGCAGGAAGATGAAGTAATAGCAGGGAAACTCCAGCATAGGTGGGATGACAGCAAAACTACTAAGAAAAAATATTCCATTATCCTAGTTCCAAAATTGCTCATTTTTCACGGATTTTTTTTCATAATTGTCTTGTGACATATGTCAATTTAAAGATTTTGAAATTCTGTTCTCCCTAGAAAAAGTGACAAATCACTTGCATTGCTCAAACCTCCATTTTTAACTCCCTTTCATCTTTATGATTTTATTTCTCTATTTGCAGTAGTACACTAATGCAGAGTTCTCTGCAGTAATTTCATTTTCTTTCACATCTATACTAATTTTTTACTTCACCCTTCCATACTTAATGTTAGCTTAGAAGCTCTCTGGGCAGGGATTGTTTCACTACATGCTCAGGCATTGTTTGGAGCAGTGAGGACCTGAATTAGCTTCTCCATATCCTGTTTGCCAGCACCATTTTCATCCTACTTCTGCTATATAGACAATAGGATTTGAGGAGGTTGGGGTCACCAAAAGCAATAAATTAATCCAGCTGAAAGCTAACCCAACCTTCAAAAGAAAAAAGAGAAAAAAACTTCAAATTATGAATATGAGAAACAAATGATGGGAGTCAGTCACAGCCCACTTCCTACCATTTCTTGTTTCCTGTCAAGATGATTGTGCCCAGTGGCACAATACCTTGCACAGAAACCTCTAAAAATAGCAAGTTTGTCTTAGACTTTTCTCATATTGTTGCTGAGCTACTCATTTCCATGAAAGGAATTCATTTGCTCTGCTTTAGGGCCCAGCTTTTCCCTTCTTTTTTTTCTACTTTCATGCAAACTTTAAGACTTTGGTGTGCCACATGTATGTGCTACTTACATATTATAAGGAACCTTGGTATTTAAAACCACCCAAGAGGGAGACAGGTGGTTCCCCAAAACTTAGCAATAATAAGTATTTAAAATTTTAAGTAGTTAAATCTGATGACTAACAACATAAGCCCCACAGCACATCAGATGCTATGACTATTGTTTGCTCTGTAAGAAGGGCCAGCTGTGTTACTGACTTCTAAAGGACAAGCTGACCCAAATCATATATATCCCTTTAATTGACTTAGACTCAGTAGTATTGAACTCATCAAGGAAACAAGATTTGTGGCTTCTAATCTGAAGTGAACATAGGTTGCTCATGTCATGTGTTTAAACACATGACTCAGCCATGAAATAAACCACACCCTACAAGACCATTCTTTCACTGTTGGGACACACAACTATTCCACTGCTTGAAGTAAATTCACTGTCACAACAAAATGTGACTGTTTCATAGTTGAGTCAAGTGACTTCATATTTCCTTTCTTTGACTTCCACCTGCTAAGTTTCAGTTTGAATTTTGCCTACTGGGGGCACTCCAAACCTCATTAGTCCTGGACTTCAGCTTGGTGGTGTACACAGCGCTCAAACCCGCACTATTTCTTGTGGTTTCCAAACAAAGCTATAAAGACTTCTCCTAGAACAGCTCAAAATTAAGATTAAATCTACAAGATATCCTATGGCCCTCATCTGTGGGAACCAAGGAGGTTTCCATCCTTTCAGCCAAGGAAGGCCAAAAGGCTCTTGCTGCAGAACCACTGGTTTGGATGTCTACACTGCTTCAGAGCTGCAAGCAGCTGCTCTCAATAGTGTCTGCTCTGAGTGACTCACACATCATTTAAAAAAGGAATAATTTTGATGTCACAGAACTTCTCTTTTAAACCAAATAGCAGGATGGGGTACATCTGTAATTTAAGGCTAGCTAAGAACATTGTGACCTGATGACAGAATCAGCAAGAAGAAGTTCCATTGGCATGCCTTAGTTCCGAAACCCCAAAGGCTTCTGCTGATGGTGAGAGAATCACATGATCCTATTCTTAAATAGGCCTAGATTTTAGCTATTTTTGGCTCTGTATTTTATAACACATTATTTTATGCTTTAAGGTAGTAGTAGTTGCAAGCAAGTTGATCTTGCAGGACTACAGGTAATCCTGGACCTAATGAAAGTTTCAGGCTACATAAAAGGAGTAATTAAGTGTCTTTAAGGAGACAACTGAAGCAACTGCCCAAGGCAGTTAGTTGTAGAGTTGGGCTGGAATTAAACCATACACCCTGAGAGGTTTCCACATAACTAATGCAGAGACAGGGTCTGCTTTGCAAAGAGGATTATCAGCAGACAAGGACACCACGTATGAGACTTGCCCTGAAGATCCAGATGGACAAACCTGCAGAGTAAAATGAATTGTTTGAAAGAAAGACTTTGAAACCATGCAAAAAGAAATTGCCCATGTTTGCCTGTGTCTAGTTTGCTCTGGAAAACAAGGACGTGCTTGCACTTTTGTAACTAATTTCTTGCATCATGATTTCTGTAGTAGATTTCTCCCACCAAGACAGTCAATATGAAATATGAAATAATTGCTGTGTAGCAATAAACCAGAGTGCTTCAATAATTAAGACATGCTATAATTATTTTTTTCATTCTCACAGGTATCTCAGATGAATTCATAACTCCCATGTTTAATTTTTATAAAAGCATTGGAGAGCTGAAGATGACACAGGAAGAATATGCACTGCTCACAGCCATAGTTATCCTGTCTCCAGGTAATGTCTCATCCAGAATTACATATTAGTGGTTCTGGAAAGAAAGCATGAGGAGCAGATGTGAGACTTGTAAAAACTTACATTCTAGATGGAGTGAATGAATGTGCATGCTCATTCTGTTGTTAAACCAGAAAACAAGCACAGAAATACAAATTCCAAATGTCCTGCTACACCATTTGGTTTTGAATACAAGGAAGAAACTGCTTAAATAATGTGCTTTTAAAAATTATGGTTATCTCTTCACCGCTTAGCAAAACAGGCTTCTTCCTTCAGAAAACCCCAGATGTGGCTACATGCACATCACCACTGACCATTGTGGAATGCCACATATTTTAAAGGGAAATGGGAAACCCTATAACTTAGAGTAACTTACATTATGGCAATGGAAGTCTTCAGAATTTATTGAGAGGTTTCCAAACCAGGTTTCATGAAAGATGGGAAGGTGAAGCATTTCCATCACTTTTTGTGTCAGTGTGTCACAGGAAATGTTTTTACACCAAAAATCCCATCCTTCTCTTCTTCTCCCAATCCAAGTATCCAAACATATGTTGCCATATGAACAAAATAAAAATACAAGTATTTTCTAACAAGGAAATTTAATCTGAGAATGAAGATGTTTGATTTCACCCTGCTGGTGACCTGCTTGTACACTCTTCTCTTCTGGCTAAATTCTCCAGGAGTACTCCACCTCCAAGAACTTAGGGTATTGCTCAGTTTTTGAAATGCCTTGCAAGACATACTCTGGTCCAGAACTACATGGAAAGATGATGATAGAACTCCAGTGAAATACTGCAGATTTAAAACACTTTAGAGTTTTTGAGAAGTTGAAAGTTTTTTCTAGCCACAAGTAGGAAGCTTGCATGAAAATCCTAAAGCAAAAATACAGCATTAAACATTTTCCTATTTCATATTAATTTGAAAATAAATGTTCTTTGTAGGTATGAGCATAACCAGTTTAAATATTTGTAAATACCAGTGTAAATATTTGAATATTTTTATTTTAACTTATCAGTGTAAATAATTGCAATGTATAAGAGCATATATTTGCTAATCACTTCTTTTCTTTAAAACCATAATTAGATCGACAATACATAAAGGACAGAGATTCTGTGGAAAGGCTTCAAGAACCTCTGCTGGATATTCTACAAAAAGTCTGCAAACTTCACCACCCAGATAATCCTCAACACTTTGCATGTCTTCTGGGTCGGCTCACAGAGTTACGGACATTTAACCATCATCACGCAGAGATGCTGATGTCATGGAGAGTGAATGATCACAAATTCACACCTCTTCTCTGTGAGATCTGGGATGTGCAGTGATGGATACTTCTTTATTTTATTTTAGGAGAAATATCTTTTTAAAGGACCACACAGCACTTATTTTCATAGAAAAGTTCTCACGGTGCATTATATTTTCTTTACTGCATTTTTATAGAAACATGCCATGGATTCACAAAAGTCATTTTGTCCACTATACACAGAATAATGTATAGCTATCAGATCCTCACACGTGAGTGTAACTTTTGCTGTATTTATACCCTCTGACCAGAAAGAGCCCACCAGCTTTTCAGAGGAACCCAATTAATTCGTACTGCAATTAAGCTGATTGCAGTAACTGTTCCTTTGTAAAGAAATGGGGAAATGCAAGTTTCCATTCATAATTTTTCATTGCAGTGTTTTTCTGTTCTTTACCTCTGACAAAGAATAAATTCCAGATAGTTACAGTAATAAACCAGCTGAAATGGTTAATGTCATAGTCATTTGCTGTTCAACTCCAAAATGTGTTCATGTTAAGGTGTGCAAGACGTTATTTCTTCACAAGATGAAAAATTATGTAATGGAGAAAAAAACACATACACACAAAAACTCTTTTAATGATATAACATGTAACTTCAATTGCATTATTATTTTGAAGTAAAAATTATAGAGTATCTTTACTTTGTGAAAGTGTGTCACTGGTTATTTTGCTCTATGACTTTGATTGCTGGTGCTTAACAGCTCTCAAAAATACCATCAGCAGCACCGCTGGGACAGGTAAGCGCGTCCGGATGCTGCGCGCGGAGGCGCGGATGCCGCCGGGGGCTGCAGGCAGGGTGGGGGGAACCCTTCGTGCCGGGGTCCGCTCCCAGCGACGCGAGCCCAGGCGGCGGGGCCAGCGCCGTGCC
>WBNO01019406.1:121652-172498 GCA_013400575.1 Peucedramus taeniatus
GGCGGAGCCCCGCTGGCCGCGGTGCCTCGGGCGCGCAGCTCCGGAGCGGCGGTGCTCGGGGGGTCCCGCCCGTCTGCAGGGGCAGCGCTGGGAACGCGCTGGGAGTCCCGCGTGTCGGGGAGCCCCGGCGGAGCCCGGTGTTGGGCGGAGCCGCTCATGGGGTCGGTCCGGTCACCCGTCCTGCGGCAGCAGTTCATCCAATGTCTCAGTCACGGATGTCGGAAGGGAAGAGCCTCGAAACTTACCCTGGGGAAGGGAGAGGGGAGAGTTTTTGCATAACCGCCTTCAAACCAGTCTCGCCTGTGCCCTACGCAGGCGTTTGAGGATACAGTGGTGTTTCTGTAGGAAATTTGCCCCAGTGCTCTTGGCTAAAACAGTCATATTGCTTAATAAGCCGGAAAGCGTCTGGTTCCTTCATTTGCCCAAAAGCTGGCCGTGTTCCAGGGATGCTGTGTGTCACCTTTGGCATAGTATCAGATCAAGACATGGGAAAAAGTACATTTGTTCCTTTAGGAGCTATAAGGCCTAACTGGCCTATGCATTTCAAATTGTACCGGGTGAATCTTTCAGAATAAGACGTGCTTTTATATTTAAGTCATAATAAGCTACTCCTGACTGTGGCCAGCCGCAGCCTGCTAAACGGGCATCGAAAAATGCTCCCCTCCGTGTTGCTTTGCTGGAAGAAGTGTGGGTTAGAAATGGGAGGGAGAGAAGAACTTGCCAGTGTATGTGAGGGAGCAGCTGGGGCAGTGCGTCTGGTGCTAACCAGCCTCTGCCCAAACTGGATGCTCCTGTGGGAAAGCAGCCGTCTGCATGTCTCCTGCGGAGATGCCAGCTGTTGAGACCAAGTGCTCCTCCCTGATTTCAAGTGGGTTTCTCTGCTCTGACAGGTGTACCCAGGACCTTTGTTGCCATTTGGTAGGGGGGAAGCGTGCTCACTGCCTCTGCTTGTGTGCACTTCATGGAGAGGCATGGAAAGGCAGTCTCTGGGGTGAGCAGTCAGCGTGCCTTAATGTAAGGAGTTGGTTGCCGCCTTAAAGCCCATCACCTCGGACTGACTAGTCTGGTTCTTTCTCTTTCGTGCCTCTGAGGCCTCCCCAGGGAAGTAGAGCTCCTGCTGACTCAGTAATGCAACAAAAAGGCTCTGAAATTGCTGTAGTGATGGAGGGAATAGCGCTCCATTCAGTGCATGTCTCTTGTGCCTACCCCATTTCTTCTGCATGTTAGTAGATGCATCTGTTAAAAAAATCTTGACTATCCTGTAGTAGGTTTCAACAGATACTGACATGACAGCTTCCTTCATTTCAGTGTGTTTATAAACATGGGTTTCAGTAGGCACTGTCAAGACTAATCCAGTTACTCTGGGTTAAACTGTTGTGACTGCCTTTGGGTGTTGATGGAATAGAAGATGATGTTTATGTATCTTAAATATAGGGTGATGATGTAGAAATGTTTTTTTACTCAAGTGTTTTTTTAATAAGCCTGTTAACAGAAGGCAATTTAATGAGCCTGAGAATCCCTTTAGGTTCCACTTAAGCTAGGTCAATGGCTGCTTCATCAATATTTTAAGTATTTGTACCGTTTTGGATTTTGTTTGTTTATACATAAACTGTTCAGTCAAGTAAAATGGGATTTGGACTCAGTTCATCTTGTGCTACAGAATGGGCTGTAATTAGTGTAGCAGCTCTTGCTGGTTGGGGCCAAGTAAGTGATCTATAAATCCTGATACAACTGATTCTAAGCAGGCTATCTCATGGAGTATCTAAGAGCATGTGTTAACACCCTAAGTATTTGTGTAAAGTGCTTTAGTATTTGCTGACTCTGTTGTTTCTCAAAGTGTCTGGGGGCAAAATGCTGGGCATCTCTATGGAGAGCAGAGGCAAACTGTGGTCTCACAAGTCTGTGTGGTCCAGGGTGTGTCTGCACCCCCTTTCCTGAGGAATACCTGTCCCTATGCCATGTGTCAGTAGATAGGGATGTTTTTCTCATCTCTCTTACCTGGTGTTGATCCATAGTTCTAGAACTTCACTGGAGGTTTGGCACTCAACCAGCTGAAGGTGATTCTTGCCTCTCCTGATATATCATTTGTGGCTGACCATCTATCTCCCAGTAAATCAGTGTCTCTGTATTGATCCAGCTGTAAGGTGTGGCTGGGTGACAGCTCCTCTCCTTGCATCTCACAGAGCCATTGGCAGCAGAAGCACCAGAAGAAATAAGGTGTTTCCTAAAAGTGGGGTTGGTGGTGGGGGACCTCTGTGCTTACTGAGCTTGGAACTGGACTGGTTGCCCCGGTTGGGAAAAGCTCACAAGTTTCTGGTGTTTTCCTTGTTTTAAGGGGTGAAGCAGGGAGGGGAAAATGCGGAAAAAGCAACACCAGAAACAGTAGGAGGAAGGGGAAGAATTATTAAAAGAATTGTTTCTACTGTGACGGGCTTATTCAATCTTCTGTCCCAAGGGACCTTGAGGGTATCAGGGTCTGCCTGGAAATGAGAACGGCATGGCCTGAAGCTATGCGGGGGATGTCTTACAGTGTACTTTTATTCTGAGGTCCTTTCTTTCACAAACTTCAGTGTCTGAATGCCAAATGCCTGTTGAATGAGAGCTGATAAAACTGGCATGTGTAGAAACTGATGCAGTCCTATCTGGAGCTGCCAAAATTCAGTATCAGATACTTACTTCATGCATTATGTACAGCTTTTTGATGCAGGGAACCCAACTGGTTTTAGAAGAAGTCAGATTTGGTTATGACTCTGCCTGGTACTGCAGTATTCACCTCACCACAGCACCTTCTGTGCATTTACAGGCTGACTACTTGAAGGTGGCAGATCTGGGTCTTCTCATCCTGTGCCTCTCACAGTAAGTGATAAGGCTACATTAATCTGTATTCTCTGCAGTCTCTGAGCTGAACCCTTTGGCATCTGAAAATGGGTAATTGTTACTGTATTACTTTTTCAACTCAAAATTCATGCACTGTAGCTCACATCATCAGAGGGGGTTTTTGTTAAGTGTTTTTCAGATGCCCTGATAATAAGTAAAGCCTTTTGACTTTCTAGGGAGCTTGGACATATGGGCTTACAAAATAACTTGTTTTAGAAGAGCAGGCCCTTGAAGTTCAAGTGCCACAATTTTCCTCAATCTCCTCTTTTTTTGTTTTTGGCAAGACTAGTTTTTGTTAGGCATGCCACAAAACTGCAGATGCTGAGCATTCCTGTGATAGCTGCTGTGTGAATATTTTGCTTTGTTCATGTTTTGGGTACTCCCTGTGAATTAGGCTGTCTTTTGTTTTCTCTTGGCAGTTAATATGCTAGAGGTCTTGTTAGCCTATATGGAACTCCTTCTTTTAATGAGACCAACTTCTCTACTGGCTGTTCTGCTGTTGTTTTATTTATTTTTTTTTAATCAATGAAGCCTCTTATTGAGCTTCTCTTAGGACAATAGCTTTCTTATGCCAAAGGAAAACGTATTCCCCTGGACAAAGCTGTGGGAAGCATAACATGCTCATTAGTAATGCTTGGTATATACCCTTCCCTTCCCTTGTTCATTCATAGAAGGGAAAATGACATCAAGGAGAGGATGTCTCTCCTTTCTTTTTTTTTTCCTTCCCTAGAAATAAAAGGAAGGGGAAAGATATCACTAGAGTGTCTCTGATAAGGTCTGAGAAGTGCTAGCAGTCCTGGTACGAGGAGTGTCTTCACCTGAAACCAAACTGGTTGCTCATTTGCCAGTCGTAGAGGTAAGTTGTTTGAAATGCCTGATACATGTGGTCCCACGTAGTCTGTGAGGTTTTAAGGCAGTGGGAAGGAACAAGGGGGAGAAAATGACACCATTCTGCTTTCTATGTAGGATGAAAAGGTGAGAATTTGTACAAGAATTGTGGTTTTGCTGGGCTGTTCAGCCTTTTGTCATAGGAGGGCCAGGCTGTACAGGAGAGAAGAAGATGCCATCTACATACAAAGCCTAAATATGTGGGACAAGAAAGGAAAATTACTTAATTTTTACATGAAAACAGATGAGTTAAAAATGTCTGATAATGTCTGCAATCTGGTTTTCAGTTTAATCACTAAGATGAAATGTTATTGCAGCTATTAAGAAACAGAGCAAGTAAGTTGTTTTTAACAGGTTTCAAGACACAGATAGGAACTTTTTGACGTTGTAAAATACCACTGGAAAACTATTATGGAGAAATATCCTCTGTACACATGCATGCAGCTAACCTGGCAATGCTGCATATCTCTAGACCTGGAGCCTCCAGGGAAAGATTTACTAATCCTTAGCCCAGTGTAGAGCTTGTGCTGGATTTTCCCATGGTTGAAAGCATCGCTGGAAAATACAGTGTTGGCTTCAGGAGAAAAGGCATTGACTGGATTGTCTCCAAAGTTTCCTTAACGTTCCTTTTGCCAGGGATTTGTACTGATAACTATGTTGCTGCAATGGTTTGCAGCATTCTGTTGAAAACTTAGTGCATGCATGCTGCCTGCAAAGTCACAATCCCAACAGAGATTTATAAAAACATTGATTTCTCTCATGTGTCTATGCTAGAACTTGATGATCTTTAAGATCCCTTCCAACCAACACCATTCTATGATTCTGTAAGAGGAAAACTTATTAATCAAAATTATCTCTTTGTTTTAAGGTTTACATACTCTTCCAAGTATTTAATGTAAACTCAGGATGCATACAGCTGTATGCACACATGTACAAGATACACTTGTGAAAACTTGGAAGGAAAAATCAGTGCCAACAGTGTTAAATCCAGGAATGGTTTGAAGTATATGTATTAGTCTTTGGCAAAATAAATGTCATACAGCTCCTAAAAATCTTGCCAACTTTGGAGCATTGTTTATGTATACAGAGTTAGTTGCTACTTTTGCTGTAATAACTGCACTTTTATCTAAGGGCAGAGAATTGAAGTTGACTGAATACTGGATCAAAACCTTAGCCACTAAGATATTTCCCTCTTTCCCCTTCCCTTCCTATTAGACTTGTTCTTATTTTTCCAAAACAGCACTGATGGGTTTTTCTCAGGATTTTCATGAAAGCATGAGAGACTAATAAAAACCTCATTTTTCCCCAGGAGGAGAAACTAATGTAAAGCAGGTGACCATGCAGAATGCAGTTCAGGTAAATGCCTTTTGAAGTGTTTAAATCCTGTATACATGTATAATACTTTTTTTTTTTTAAATACAAAAGTCTACCCTGAAGCAGATGAAATACTAGACTCCCCAGTTACCTCTGATTAAAAAAAAAAAATAGCAATTTTCCCCTTTTACAAGGAGCAGTGTGACAAGAATAACACAGTGTTATTATCAGATAGGTGACCCATTCACTTCTTAGTGCTAAGAAGGTTTTGAAGTCAAAACCTGAGATTATTGAAAAATATCCATCATGATTAAGAAGTGGTTTTTTAATAATCTTATATTCTAGTTAATCATTTAAGTATAAATAAATGTATTTTACATACACGCTGAACTGAAGAAAGATAGTTAAGAATACCAGAAAAGTTCTGTCTTTGGAAATTTTTCTTCACAAAATTTCAGTGTGGTCCATTTCCTGAAATCTTAGTTACCTCTCATTTAGAAAATATACAGTCCTGAAGAGAAATGCTCAGTATCTGTGTTCAAGGAATGTGTTATGTCCTTGCATGGGAACATTTCCTCTTTTCATGCTATAATGTTTAATGATTTAAGCACAAAATGCCTCTGAAATGTTTGATCAAGAAATCAGTATTCTGTAGTAAATGATATGATAATTTGCAGATTTTATGACTTAAAATGTGCTGAGTTAAAAAACCCGAAGCATTTAATGCATGTTGTCTTAATTCTGTATTCAGGCAAGTATGTAATTTTGAATCCAAGGGAGTCAAGGGAAGGAATGCAGTGGTATATTGATGCAGGAGTTACTGACAAGAGCAGAACCATGTGATTGCTGTGTTGGTTTGCTGTATCTGTTGAAATGGAAGTGAACATTTACTCTTCGAATAATAGTTTTTAGTCTAATTCAGAAGCATGAATTTTTGTCATCTGACTGTAAATATTAGAGCTTCCTGTCTTCAGCTTACTGAGATCTCTGCAGGTGTGGTTTGGAGATGAGCTTCCCTTGAGTCCCCGAAGTCCCCTGACTCCGAGGCATGGGCCGGGTTTGGCAGACGTGTGCCTGTATGACCAGTGGATATCTGTGCGGCACGAGGCCACTTTGGTGCCTATGCAAGAAGATCTCTCCATTTGGCTGTCTGGCTTGCTGGGTGAGCTTAAAAATAAATCACTCTCTAATGAATTTCAAAGCAGTTCCAGTATTCTAGTCAGCACTGATGTGTAATATCTATAGTACTATTAAGATCTGGTGATTTGAGTTTGAATGGCTGGGAGAATGCATGCTTTGATTTCAGTTTTATTAGCTGCCATGTCTCAAAGGTTGCACAATTAATAATTCTAATTTATATTCCTGAATCTTGTTAGTTTAATTAAAATCTAATTAAATGAATATTTGATTTTATTTTACTTATATATTTCTTCTATTTTTCAGTCTTTAACACTGGAATGCTGTTTAAGCTGCCTCTAAGTTCATAGGAAACTTCTTTACCTTCTGTGGAGTAACTCTAATATTGACCTTCTTTTTCTTAAAGGAATGGAAGTCAAAGCAGAACAACTGCTAGAAGAACTTGATAATGGGGTACTGCTTTGCCAATTGATTGGTGTTCTTCAAAACACAGTTAAAAAATGTTATAACACAAACAACTTAAGGGTGAGTTGTATAATGATTTTTTAAATACATATATAAAGTCCTAAATTTTAAGTAGTAGTTACAGGGAAAGCAGGTGAGTGAGGCTTCCCAAAGAAGTGTTTTGTATGCTGTGTATCCAGAGACTGATTAACAGCAAAGTGGCTTTATAGATGGATAAAGTCATCCAACAAATTACTTGCTTTGTTAATCACATTCTAAGGTCCTTTCTAACTTTTTAGTTTGATTTCAGTAGAAGTCTTGCCAGAGGAAGATCTAGTCCAAGTCTGGAATTTGTTCCCCTGACACCAGTGTGGGTTGTTAATAAGATATCCATTGGCACTTGGTAGTATGTTTTATGCCAGAAAGTTGTGGCTGAACTCACGTGTACAGGTCAGCCATAAAAGTATCCAAACCTGAGATGGGCTTCAGTGTTTCCATTGAGAAGCAGTGCTTAGTTGAAATGTGAATCTCAAGCAAGTCTGTGTTACATTGGAGTACAAAGGCTGCAGAACTAAGGACTGTGCACAATGATAGAGTAGAATGCCTTCTATATTAGTGTAGCTTTTTTCATGGAATACATAGTGAGGTGAACACAAAATAGTTACAACTGTTTCTAGGCTCTGAATTTAGGGTGTATTTTCCTTTGCAAATATGCTTTGAAATCTGTTGGCAATGTTGATGCGTACAATGTACTCTTTGTTTTCTTCCCTTGCCAGAATTTTCCCATGAGAAAAGTTCCATGTAAGAAGGATGCTCCATCAGGATCTTTTTTTGCCAGAGATAATACAGCCAACTTTCTTAACTGGTGTAGAGCCATTGGAGTTGATGAGACATACCTCTTTGAATCTGAAGGCTTAGGTAACTCTCTCTTTTTGTAAGATTTGCTTTGATCTCTGTGTGAATCACTACCTGGTCAGGGAGATGCCTTGTTATAGACTTTTGAACTTTTTCTCTTGACTCTGCATGTGTCGTGCAAGCTTTTATTTATTTTAAGGTGTCCAAGTAAAAGCCTTGAAAAATAAGTTCAATGACTAACTTGCATGATGCTTTTCCAAACTTTTGAAAGTTGCTGTGTGGGATGAAGTGGAGACTGAGAGCTGTGCAACAAAATATCGTGTTTTTCTTCAGTGAAAAGAACCACTGAGAAACAGGAGAAAAGTGTGGTTTCACTTTCTGTGTGTGGGAAGACCACAGGGCCATGGAGTCAACTCACAATAAGATCCTTTATGTGGTATTACAGCTCCTTCTTGCAAAAATCCCTCAGAATAATACATTCAAGATGGTTAAATTTGGTAACGACATCAGGGCATTGTATCTGAAGTGGCAACAGCCTGTTGGTAATTAAAATTTATTTCAGGACACAACATTATTCTAAACCATTTGTATTTTCCCATTTAGTAAGATATTCATAAAAATAAATATTACCAACTATGAGTATGCCTGCCCCAGTGCACAGCTGGTGCTGGATAGCATCTTGTAGACTGATACAATGGAATAAAACTTTTTTGACTGCTAGTTAAGAGGATTGTACTTTCATCACATAATAAATAAGGAAATGCTCTTCTACCAGCTATTATGTCTGTAAAAATGAATTAATAAAAAACTTTCTATGGTGAGCCAAATTCTGGGTTTTGTAGTTTGGCTCTTTTTTTAAGTAAGCAAAATATCTGCCTGTCAGCAGACTAGCAAAAAACTGAGAGGTATCTTTGTTTTCAGTAATCATATGAAATTGTCATAATATTTACTATATTTTGAAGTCTTTGTTCCATTAAATGCTATTTACATACTGGTTGGACTGCCCATGCATCTCTACTGGATAAGTCATCTTTTAAATCAGTTGAGAAAACTCCATCATTTGCATGTCTCTCATTTTGATTGACTAGTATCTTTTTTCAATGCTGGGAAATACAGAGTAGAACTGAGTTAGAAGAATATTTTAATTTTTTTTTTTAGTTCCTTGTATGAATTGTATTGCTTAAACATGTTAGTTCCTGTAAGTGGACAGGTAACTAGAACCTGTTTAGCTTCCCTGAGATAAGCAGACACGATTTCCTAGTGCTGTGGCTTTCACTCATTGCAAAGAAGCGTTTTGAAGTCTGTTACTCTTGACACAAGCTTGCTTTGTGGCATAAATATCTTCTGTGAGCCTTTTTGGCAGTTGAAATGAGCAGACTTGCAGCCTTCTAGATGAAATATTCTTTCCACTGATGTTTTCCATCAGACTTTCAAGCCATTCTTCATGAATGAAGTAGGGGAAGGATAAGTTGACAATTGTCTTTTTCCTGTCAGGTACATATAGCAGCACCTCCTGAAAAGTGTAGATGACTGGGAAGGAAATAAATCAAGAGGCTCCTGAGGCAGCAGAAAGGAAGAGCGGGGTGCCCTTTGACATCAAGCCAAAACAAATGTCTTGATCTTTGCTAGGGATATATTTGGATTTTTCCCTTTTGGACTCAAGCAAATTAAAACACTTTTTAACAGCTGGCAAATACATGCATACATGTGCACATGCATATTCATACACTAAAAAAGAGATTAATTGTCCTCTAAAAGTAACTTATAGATCATGGCTGTGTCAACTTTCTATTCTAGATTTACTCTTCATAATTGGATCTTTTAAAAAGCAGACTTAGAAACTGGAGGAGATGATGTAAACAAGAAAATCTGACTTCATACTTAGATTATACTTTAGGAAACATTTAAAGCAAAGGCATTTAAGTATCAAATTGAACAACAGAAAGATGTTGGATTTCAGCTGTAAGTAAAGAGCTGTAACTTTTGAAGTAGTGATAAGAAAAGATCTGTTGCTTACTGAACTGGT
Source organism: Peucedramus taeniatus (assembly GCA_013400575.1). NCBI lineage: Eukaryota > Metazoa > Chordata > Aves > Passeriformes > Fringillidae > Peucedramus > Peucedramus taeniatus. Next base: position 131,194 of record WBNO01019406.1, read on the forward strand.
AACAATCACTCAGATTGTTCTTTCCCAGCCCAGGTTTAAAACCACTCAGACTGACTGGCTGTGTAGCCATCCACTTGTCAGCTAGGGCCCTTGCAGTGTATCCTCCTGTGGATGGTGACCTCCAGAGTGCATGTACATAGCTGTGTCTGTAAGCATGAGCATGAACAGATGGCTGTATTTTCCTTTTTGTAGTTGTTAAGTGCTCTTCATCTTTAAGACTATGATATTGCAGTTGGGAGTAAGAAACGGGAAGCATTCATGTCTCTTTCTGTCCTGTTCTCATCAAGAAAGACGATAATAAAACGTATTTTTTGTAGGAGGAAGAGAAGAGTGGTTTCAGGAGTGCCAGGATGGGTTTAAAGACTTTACGGAATGAAAAATTAAAGTTGTAAAGCATGTAGTGCTTTGTCAATGATAATGTATCTTGCCTCTGGGTAAGATGATGGGAAATTTATAGTCATGGATGCCTCATCTTCCCTTCTCTTGGCTGTACCTAATTGCATAGGCCTCCTGCAATAAATATGAGCTATAACTCCTCTTTATTGTCTTCCCTTTTAGTGTTGCACAAGGATCCAAGACAAGTGTATCTCTGTCTGCTGGAAATTGGGCGCATTGTATCCGGGTAAGTGATCCACACATGCTCTTAACAAGAAATTGAAGTACACATCCTACTAAGTAAAAGCTAAGACAAAGATAGGACATTATTTGCAGCTGTTAAGTGCAGTGCAGTGGATGTTAATTCTGTGCAAAAAGTAATGAGTAGCTTTTCTGGGACCATCATACAATATTAATATTTTTTCAAATATTTATCAGACTCTTTCCTTGGAGAGGTGCTGTTCCACGCTGGTTTCTATAGCTGTGTATTTAAGTTATGCATTCATCTTATAGATAATGTGTACCTCCTGGAAGAACTCCCTGAGCATGAAATATGATTTTAAGGGTTTAAATTTTTCAGCTTTTTGGAAGGTATCTCTTTATTATCTAAATGTAGACTTAATTTATTTCTAGTGCAGAGCTGGAAGCTTTAAGATAGTCTATCTAAATTGGATGTGACCTCAACTGTGTAGCTTTGGCAGTATTTTTACTGCATCCTCTGGTAACACCAAGGCTACCTTAGGAAGGGCTTCTGCTAGAAACTGAGATGCTCCTTCTCTTTGGATTGTCAAGGCATCCTCTCTTCTGATTGATTCAGATGTCCTTGTCTGTCAAGCCACTTATAATTTTGAAAGTTTGTTATCATCAGTTTTTTTGTTTTCTTTAGTAAATTAGTAATTAAACTCTGCTTTGGTATTTGAGGTATGGAGTTGAACCTCCTGTACTTATAAAGCTAGAGAAGGAAATTGAGCTCGAAGAAACCCTGCTGATGACCTCTGAGCCACCATCACCTCTTAGCACACCAAAGTCATGTTGTCACCATGGGGAGCTACACGAGGCAGTAAGTGCTACTTGCTTAGTGTGATATGGGCTTTAAATTAAACTCTTAGTTTTGAACTTGTATGATCTGTCTCAGTAAGGACAGGCTGGTTTTCATCTAATACTTGTGAGCCTCCTCAAACAGAAGGGTATGTGTCACTGTAGGACACAGCACAAATGACGTGGAGCAGTTCCTTTCAAGGCAAACGAAAAACTGTTTATTAAAAAATCTGACTCCATTTTTATATCTTCCGGAAATCCCAGTGTTGTTGGAGGGTGACAGTGCCACCTCCTCAATGTCACTGGGCAACCCAACAGTCCATCAGGTTGCTTGGCCCCCATAAAAGAATGAAAACAATAAGTTGTTTACATAAAGCGTGTGAGAAAGTTCTGTACAAAAAATGCAAACATCAGAAGGCCTTAGAAAACTTGAAAAAATCAGGGCAATAGGTATGCACCTATTTTTATAAATTTTTTTTTGTTTTGTTTTGAAAATGTAAATTAAATGCTGTTCTATATGTTTTGGAGTGCATATAACCTACATTGAGTTCCTTTCCCCTCTTTCTTCTCCTTGCTTCTTTTAGTATAAGAAATGCTCTCATTCTTTTCTGGTGCGTCAATATTCTATGACTGAAATGAATGTTTCTCTTCAATTTGGTCTTTTCATAAAACTTCAACAGATGTTAAAGTAGGCTTTGATGAAAGTCTTTTGAAAGAAGATTTTAAATCAAACCTCTGTGGCTGTACCAATTGAAAATGAATATGTATGCAGAAAAGGAAATTATTTGTGCAGTTTGTGAACTGGTCCAGAGGAAATGATGAACAATTTTCCTATTCTGCCTAAAAAGTCATTTGTTTTAAAGGTCCTCTATGTTGTAATGTAAAAATTCTTTTTCTTTGGGAATGTTAGCCACCAGATCCTTACTTTCTTTGAAAACTCACTATTTCTCCTTCTTGGCAATAGTCTTACCCTTCCAATTTGTTGCATTTCTAAGTGGCTCTTAGAGGCAGATCAACCCTGCATTTATTTGGGGACTCCCTTTCCCCTTTTTTCAGTGGTTTCCTTCTTGGGTCTTCCATCTTAATAGAAGATTAACTCAATAGATGGTTAAACTTCTGCTTCTGTCAAAATACTAACAAATGCTTTCAACTTAATAACTAGGTAAAACATATAGCAGAAGATCCTCCCTGCAGTTGTTCCCATCGATTTTCAATTGAATACTTGTCAGAGGGACGTTATAGGCTGGGAGATAAAATACTCTTCATACGAGTAAGTAGTTTTTTAGAACTCAAATTTATATTTATTTTGGGGAGAGAAATGCCTGTAAGTGAAATACCTCATTTTTATGGACTTGTTTTAGAATTACAGAATTATTTACGTTGGGACAACTTGACATTCAATCCCTTATTCTAAATAGGTGTTATTACTCCATTCTTTAGATCTTTGATCTACAAACATTGATTTTATGACCACACTAAATAAGACAATGTTTCTCTGTAGTGTCTCTAAAATTTCAATAATGACTTGCAACATAAATAAGGATAATGCCATAGAATATCCTGAGAACGTTGTTTGTTCAAAACCTGGATTCTTGGGGTTTATAATTTGTGGGGTAGTTGAGTACTCTTGTCAGCAGTCATAAGAGTTTGTGTTACAATGACATCCATAACTTAAATTAAACCCATGCCCAGAATTCTGTATACTACACAAAGATTCTTACAGAATGGTTAAAATGTCTTCTGTAAAGATGCTTCCATTATTTCCTGACACAGAATTGCTATCTCTGCAGAAGAAGCTATCTAATAAAATAATTGGGAAGCAAAAACCTTGTTTATCACGTAATTTCTGTTTTAAAATGTTTCTCTGTAGGAAAGCAAGTGCTATTTTTAGTCAATTTCAATAGGTGCTAATGTAAGATGAAGAAAAATAAAACAAGATAAAAATTTCTCTTGTTCTTCTGTTCCCACTCCCTCTTCCCCATTCTTAGATGCTGCATGGCAAGCATGTGATGGTACGTGTTGGTGGAGGCTGGGACACTCTTCAAGGTTTTCTGCTCAAATATGATCCATGCCGAGTGCTTCAGTTTGCAACTCTGGAACAAAAAATCCTGGCATTTCAGAAAGGGGCCACCAGTGACAGTGTCCCCAGCTTGTCAGCTAGAAATCAGGAGCCTCCTCTTATGAATCCAATGTCAGCTGTCAATATGTTTCAAAAGCAGCCATCAAAACCTCCTGCTCCTGTTTTAGGTCTTGGGCCCAGTGCCAAGAAGGCTTTATCTAAACATCCTCAGTCCCCTGCCCTGGCATCACCAAGAGTGCCAGTGACCCCATCTTCCACTGCCAAGTCATCAACAGTCAGGTCCAAATTACAAGGGTCCTCAGCAACAGGTGTGCAGTCTCCTTTCAAACCATTAGCTGGCACCTCAAAGAAACTGGAGTCTCCTGCATGCAACTCACCAGCTTCTGCTCCTTCACAGTCTGGAAGCAAAAGTTCTTCACGTGCAGGAGCAAGAATAGCTCTTGTTCCCTCTGAAACATTGCGCAAACGTATTCGGTCCCCCGATGCTACCAAAGTGAAATTCGCCCTGCCTCGGGGCTCCCCAGCACCAGCACTCCATCATGCCCTCTCACCCTCTAAAAAACAACCATCTCTCTTGTCTGGGACAGCTGGAACAACCACTTCAAAGCAGAAGTGTGTGCCTGCTAAATGCAAACCCGCATCTTCCACTAAAACCAAGGGGAATTCAGCTGCTCCCAGGGCTGCTCGGCTGCCAGTTACAAATCTGTGTGCTGTTGCCAAGTTTGCACATTCTCAGCAACTCCTTGCAAATCCTCCTGAAAATGATATTCAGATCTCAGGTGCTGGGTCTCAGCATCCTCGCAAAGCCCCACAAACAACTTCTCACCTAGCAAGGAACTTGAAAACTGTTTCTGAACTAAAACTTTCCGCTTCTGCACCTTCCCTTGCAGATAGCAAAGCATCCAAGTCACCACCTCCATTGTTACCTACAAGCAAAAATGTGTCATCAGCTGGCAGCAAGCAGCCAAATGCCAGTAATCCCTCTGAGGGTGGACCCTCTTTATCCAGATCTGCTGAACGCACACCTTTGTCTGTTGTACGGTTTCCTCAAACTTCAGCCAAAGCAGCAGTGACCAAAAAGCCAGCACAGCCTTCCACAAAAGGTCAGCATTCAACCAAAAACTTGCAAACAAACAGAAGCTTGGCCCCAGCAGCCAAGAAGCCACTCCCAAAGGAGCAGGCGTATAACAAAGGAACACCTGGTGCATCAAAAGTTCCTCTTACGAAGAGCAGGCAAGATGATCACTATTTTGTTATGACAGGGACTAAAAAGCCCAGAAAGTAAACTAATTTGTAACTTTCTGTGGAAATCTGTTTTGTTCAAAAGGGCCTCTTGTGACTGCTACACTGAGGACAAGGAAAAAAAGTTAAATAACACTACATTTAATATGAAATATTAGGTATAACCTGCCTTTTGCTGCATAACTTACTGTAAGAACTGTGTTTATTTTGCGGTTTAGAAGCTTCTATTGGACATGTTTAGAGGTGAGTTTACTTGCTGTGTAGCACTGTGGAATGGCAAATATCCTTGATCTGCTGCGGAAAAGTGGGAGAGGAAAGAGGAATTAAGGCTGATGCTTTTGCAGCAGAACTCTGGTGGTTCTGGCACATCTGCATGGAGGTGTGTGGCAAGCAACAGAGCTATGCACAAGCTGTAAAATTTCTAATACCTCAAACGAAACTGTGGGTTTTGTTCACTGGTATCCTGGAACCCAAACCTAGGTCACACGTTTTGGAAAGAGAAGGATTTTCTAGTCCTGTTTAGATTTGAAAGATGCTGTTATCAGTGTTCATTCTGCCCCCCATATGCCTTAAAGTAGATTCAGCTCACTTAAAAGTGGAGCTTGGTTTGTTTTAAATTGGACACCGATAATCATGGCCTTGATTGCTCACATTCATTGTGCCTTAGCCTCTCAAATTCAGAACTGAACTCTTCAGTGAGCAATACTACCTTTAAAACCCAGGGCAGATAACCTTGCTTGGTTGTGCTCAAATCTGACTAGCTTTCCTAGAAAGTTCTTGCTGCATGGAGAGATGCTCCTGAGTTCTGGGGAAGATACTTTCCCCTGGGCTGGAGCCCCAAAACAGCTCCAACAGCTGCAGCAACACTGAGCTGCAAGCACTGACCTGCTCTAGCAAAGCTTTACTGCTCTGCAGGAGTGGTCTTTTCATGTAAGACTGAATTGAAAAATACTTTTCTCAGTGCTACAGGTTAATTTTTGTTGGCATTCTAGTTTGTGGTGGCCTTTCTTGTTTTATTTATGGAGACCTCTTTTCTGGCTCTCCTCTATCACTCTCTGGAGGTGAGAAGTAGTTTCCCAAAGAGGAATATAGTCTGCATTTGCCTTTAAATGTCCTTAAGTGCCAGAAAGCTATGCACTGTTTACACCCAGTTCCTGAAGTCTTTCAGTGGGTTCAACATTTGTGGTGCTCAACACCTTTACCCTTGAGAAGTGAGCTTCATGGTAGATTGAAAACTACTGTCTTTGGGAATAGAGCTGTTTGGGTTATTTTGGGGTTAATGAACAGTTGTCCCTCCAGACACTGAGGAGCTTTGAAGGTGTTTGAAGACACACTGATGGCTTCCACAGACCATCACTTCCGCCCTCCATTCCCAGTCTATTTATGGGCAGGAGTGGATATCACTGCCATAAAGATGGTGGAACACAGAAGTCTTTTTAAAAGGAGTAGAGTTCCATGGAATATGTAGTTTCTGTTGTTAAGAAGTTGTTTTTTTGGTTTTTTTTTTCCCCTGGAACTAGAGTAAGCAAACATCGTAAACTGAGTTGTTATGCGATGTGGCAGAGTCATAGAGCTGCTTTTCTGAGCACTTTGTTAGCTTATTTTATTTATTTTATGATTCTGTTTATGCATATCTACTGTACAATACTGCTCACAACCTGCTGGGAGTAAGCAGTAGATGCCAGTATCCAAACTGTAGGAGAAAAAGATCTGTTTTGATAACGTGGACACAAGTCCCACAAGATCCCATACAAAGTTGTATGTTTGGGGAAGGCCTTGGGCTTGCTTATTTTATATGTACACTGGTCAAAGCCACTGCTGCAATGTTAGGCAGAGTATTGACTATAGTGGTTTCCTGTCAGGTTTGATAAATCTGGCACATGGTTTCAGATGCTGAAAGCTTTTTACAGTAGATGACTTGCTTTTAATTTTTGGGCTTACAAATGGCGAGTTACATGTGATATATCTCATGCAGATTAATAGCTGACTTCTTGGGGTTTTCTTTCTGTAATGGGTCTAGAAAAGATGGAGTTAACTTTCTTCATAGCATCCCATATGGGGCTGTGTCTTAGATTTAAAATCTAAACCAGTGTTGATAACATGCTGTTTGGGCTGTTGCTGAACAACCCTTTCCAGGGTCAAGCCTTTCTTTTTCCTGCTCTACCCCCACAGTGAGTAGGCAGGAGATTGGGAGTTGCATGGCTGGGAACTGGCCAACCTGAACTGGCCAAAGGGCTATTCCATATCATAAAGCATCACCTCAACAATAAAAAGAAGGAAGAGGTAGAGGTGCAGGTTGTGTGGCTTCTAAGGTGGCTATTTGCCAGCTGGCTGGGCATCAGTCTGTCTGTGGAAGTAGTGAAAGATTGCCTTTGCATCACTTGGTGGTTTACTTTTCATATCTTTTCTTCGTTCATTAAACTCTTTATCCCAGCCAGTTAGTTTTGTTTTTGCTGCTCCTCTCTCCTTATCTTGCTGGGGGTGGAGGAGAGATAAGGGGAGTGGGCAGCGGCACAGGCACTTGGCTGCTGAGTGGGGTCAACCCACAGCACCTTTTAAACCATTTACAAGGTTCTTAACATCAATTTAAACACTGAGGCTCTTGGATCTCAGTGTAATGCAATTTCAACATTTACCTTTCTGAACTACAGGGAAAATGGAGCAAGTGGCTTCATCTTTGTGATAAATGATGCCTTGTAATAAACTGAATTTCAAAGTTCGAAATTGAAATAAAAATGGATAAACTGTTACAGTTGAAACCTTAATCAGCTAATCTAAAGTTACACATGGGTAGACTTGCTTTGGTTTAATTATGAAAATAGTGTATTTGAGTGTGATCCAACTTCTGTGAAAATTGTAGTCACCAACTGCATAGTCATGTAACATGAGGTGGGCCAAGAATAAGTAACAAAGTACCTCCTAATGGAAATACATACTATTTTTTCAATGTTTGCTGCCAAATAGCAAGTCTAATCTTCAGTTTATATTACCTTTTGTGACAGAAAGATAATTTGGAGCAAGAATCTGACTGAATTCTCCATGTGATATCGATGTCCTCTGTATGAGTACTTATTTAAAATAAACATACACTGCACCTTTTCATGTGAGCACGTTTCTTCTCCTGACATCTTTTTGTAGGGGGGGAAAGAGAATGTATTTCAGAAGGCCCACATTTTCCCTCTGCCACCACATAAATAGTAGATTCCATCTCTGGCACAAATACCTGCATCTAATCCATTGCTTTGGAGTTAAAGACATTTTTACTGACCCTGTTGTCAGTGTGACTAATTGTGAAAAAGAGGCAGCCTACTCTTTCCTAGGCTCATCTAGGAATGAGCCTAAGTAGTTTCAGATATACCTTGAAAAGTTGTATTTGCAGCTCTACTTGAAATATAAAGCACCTGTGTGCCGTATTTTCCCTGCTTATGTCTTGTTAACAAATTTAAGATCTATCTCTGTGTCTATTGCGATTAATGACAGAAATTTGACTAGTTTTGTTGAGTAGAGAATTGGGTATTCTCATTGGACCCACCTAATTAACTTTTTTCCCCTTCCCTACTCAATTTTTTGAATTCTTTTAATGCCTGCCTTTGTCTGCTGTTCCAAAATGTCGTCAGTTCCTGGTGCCTAATCTCACAGACTTACCCTTCCACTTCAGCTGTGTCTAGTAAGCACATGCAAGTGGCATCTACCATCCTTGTTCCTACAGGGCCAAGCTCTGCATAGATGATAGTTGCAGCTTTTTTTTAAGAGATGCTGTTACAGCTGGCCAATTAAATGCAAAGGCAGTCCAAGATTTTTCTCAGGTAAGTATCCTAACCCTATTTTATATATCCTAATCATATCTATCTATCTATCTATCTATCTATCTCTGGTAAATTTCAGGGCAGATTTCCTTCTAAAACTTGAAGCACCCCTAACTTTGAACATCAAACTATGCAGCTCCTTTTCTTTTTCCTACGGGGAAACTGAAATCTATTTGTTAGGTGAGTGAGTTCTATGGGGTCATCTGGTGTCTGTTAGCTTTATAGAGACTACTCTGACAATGTAAACCCCTTAACTTCTCTAGAAATGCACAGGCAAAACTTTTCTTTGATTCAAAAAAATCTTTTAGCTAGAAAAATCCAGACTTGGCATGAAATAAGTATGTCACCTGGTGGGACTGCCAGCAGTGGATGGCTTTCTACTTGAGGAGGGGTACTGGTGTCTAAAGCAATGCTATTATGGCATTTTATGTGAAGTATTTTGTTCCAGATGGAAGAAAAACCTTACAGGATGGGAGCAGCTGGCCATTTCTCCAAAGAATGTAGCTAGGCAGAAAGTATTGACAGATTTGTTGTGCTAAGAGTTTTTAGAAGGTAAGGTTGCAGGACAGAACTTTGATGTAAAATTGGCCTTTAGTGCTGAGTCAGAAAGTACTGTGCAAAGCTGAGGTCCTACTAAACAAAGCCAGACTTGCATGCTTCCTCAAACACCCTGTTAGGATATTCACTCAGGAAAAGGGGGATATATTAGTGTTTGTCAAAATAGACAGGGCACCTCATAAGAACCATATTAAAGTCAGTTACTTGCATCTTTACAGTGAAAGCATATGCTTTACCTCTTGCATTTTAAAATAAAAGTAATTATTGAAATTCAGGTTGAGAGTCTTCTAATTTGCTGAACTTTTATATAAGCATTATTATTATTTACTTTTCTGAAGCACTGCTGCTGTAACAAAAAGTGCCTTGTAGCAGAACCTATATTCCCAGAAGAACAGAAATAATTACTGTGATGTGTCATCCTGATGAACAATATGCTGCTTCACAGCTTTTTTTTTTTTCCTTTTTGCTGAATACACTGCTCTACAGACACCTGTGAAACAAAACTATAATAAATTGCAGCATTGACCCTTGAAGTACCATGATGTTGTTTATTGCTACACCCAAAGAAAAGAGCAGCAGAATGAGTTTATTTAAAAATCAAATTAAATATATGTGTCTGAGTCTATAGCCCTGGAATTAAACTCCTGTATAATACATTAGATTTGGGAGGTTTTTCTGACTACAGAGTTGTGTAGTCTGGATTTTAAAACACTCTTAGCTGTAGTAGGATATTTTACTTGGTCAAATTATTTACACATATATCCATGAAGAAGCATTTTTGGTGATGTACATGACCATGGCCATAAGAATGTCTGCTAGATTATGGATAGGCTCAATAGTTTAATGAAAACTATTGAGAAGTTTCTTTGTGATTTCCTTCTTAAAACCCCAGGAGTTTCCCCAAGATTTGGGTCCTTAAGCCACAGTCCATTTACACTGGTGTGTAAAAGTAACATATTAGGTCTGTAAAGTCAACCATTCACAGTTTAGAGAAAGCTGTAATTCAGATGGGTAAGTGCAACTGTTTCACTGGCATACTTGAAGCGCTTGGAGTACTGTGCTCAGCTCTAAGTCCTCAGCAGAAGAAGGACATGAACCTGTTGGAGCAAGTCCAAAGGAGGGCCATGAAGATGATCAGAGGGCTTGAGCACCTCTCCTGTGAAGACAGGCTCAGAGAGTTATTGTTCAGCCTGGAGGAGAGAAGGCTCTGGGGAGACCTCATTGCAGCCTTTCAGTACCTAAAGAGGGCCTTCAGGAAAGCTGAAGAGGGGCTTTTTATGGGGGCATGTAGTGAGTGATAGGTTAGGGGGTAATGATGTTAAACTGGAAGAAGGTAGATTTAGATTGGATGTTGGGAAGGAATTCTTCGCTGTGAGAGGGCTGAGGCACAGGTTGCTCAGAGAAGTTGTGGTTGCCTCATCTGTGGAAGTGTTCAAGGCCAGGCTGGATGGAGCTTTGAGCTACCTGGGCTAATGGAAGGTATCCCTGCCTGTGACTGGGGTGTTGGAGCTAGATGGTCTTAAAGGTCCCTTCTAAGCCAAACCATTCTATGATTCTATAATTTTGACACACGTGTCCATTATCAATTATGATTTCATCAGAATGCTGTTTCACTCAGCCTGTAGAAGAGACAGCTCTGCCTGCCTAAGCAGTTGTTCAGTATTGGGGATCCTCTCTGTACATCAGTGTGTGGCCCCTTGCCTTATTTTCTAGCCTATGCTGAAGACAGTGAATCATTGTCACATGGGTATTTGCAGGATGTCATCCCAGCACCTGAATGTTTCTTGAGGATTATCTCCTTAAAATTGAGGAAAGTCAGGACTGAAAGTCACTGAGATTAAAGTATCCATTCAATTGAGACAATTAACTTGCACTTCAAAGTAGTGTGATAGTGTGATGATCCTGGACTGAATAACTTTGAAACTTCAGGTGACTTTGCTTTATATCTTGGGAGTGCCAAGCAGCATTGCAAATTTGAGTAATGGGCTTAAGTCAGACACTGGTATAATGAGAAAGTAAAGTAGCTCTTTGTGAAATGGTGGGCTTATCTCAGTTGTCTAATTGCATGCAGGGAGGTAGAAACTAAAAAGAGAACATGTAAGTCTTGTTCCTAGAGACAGAAATTTTTTGCCTGAAACAAGAGAAAATCATACAGCTTTCCTCTATTCCTTCAGCATGTTCTCCATCTATCTCTCCCAAGGATGCAGAAGCAATCTTCAGGAATTTACAGTTCATCTCATCTTAAATGCACGTAAGTGATCTGAGTTCAGGAGCTACAAGCAATTCTGAGCAATTTATTTCTGTTATTCCTTAACTTATAATATCTGTCTCCAAAATTATTTGACCATTTTGTATGTTGTTCTGTAGAATGAAACCAAAAGTCTCTCTATTTCACAAGTTCTGGACCACCCTGTAAGTATCATTGGACTAAATGAATGGCACAAGTCCATTCCAATTTATCTATTCTACTCCATGTCACTGCCACAAGTGCTCCTGTTCAAATCAAGCAAAAATAGGTGCTTGTACTAGTGAAAGATGCAGCTAGGTTCAAACAGTGTTTGAGTTATTCAGCTGGGATTGGGCTATAACCTAACAGTATAATGCCAAAGGTGAAAGAAAGAAAACAATGAAGAAAGACTAACTGCGTACAACATACAGCTGATGCTTCACTACCATTTTTTATTATTTATCTTCTTAGCCAGTCTCTACCAACTTGGTCAACAAACTTCTTGTGAATGTTCTAATGGAAACGGGTGCCTGAAAAACTGTAATTTGTGAGAGAGTATTGCTCTTGCTCGACTGAACAAAAAGGCTTTGTGCAATTGATTTTCCAAGAATTGGGTTAAGAGGGTTTTATAAAGCTTAAAAAAAAGCACATAAGCTTAATTTAGGTCTTTTACTGCTTTTCCCTCCCTCAATAAGGAAATTCTATTAAGCAGTCATGAAGTCATACCTATGGTATCAAAAACCTTTGCTGCAGTTTCTACTACAGCATTGTTCAGGCCTTGCCTTCTCCCTCTTCACCCCCAGATGTCCAGTCACAACCTACACCCACCTCAACCACATAATGGGACAGGCAGCACTGTCTCACTTGGAAGATTAAAAAGCAGTATCTATCTCCAAAAAATAAATTTTGACTAAGAGGAACCTGGTGACTAGGTGGCTGCCAGTGGGTTGGATGACAGGGATGTTGCCTTTGGAGTGCTGGATGCTTCAGTAAGATCTCTCTGAAGCAAAGTTTGCAGGTGAGCTCACTCTTGTTCTCAGCTCACCTTTTTACTTCTCTGTGAATACTCTTCTTGGAAAATTCTCATCACCAAATGTTCTAGTAGATAATGAATTATGGTAGTGTTTGGCTTAGTATGCCTTTCACTTGACACACAGATAAACAGGAGTTTTTTTAAACCAAATTAGATATGTGGGGTTTGGAAAATACTGCAGTGTCTGTAAAAACAATAAAGTGGTATTGTGACAATAAAGCATTTGGTTTTAGCTGAACAAGTACTGCTCTCTATAAAATCTGATTCTGCATAGACTAATAAAAAGTCAAGGGCATGTGCTGTTACACTGCCTGAGTCTTCACAGATTTCTGCAGTTCATAAGGTATAAGACCAACATGAGATGTAATGATGTCTCTCAAAGCAAGGTAAGTTCAGTGTTTTAAGAGGAGCTAGATATATAGTGCTGTTTTGAGAGGCTGTTTGGAAGGAAACAAGGGTCAGGCTCTCTGTCTGCATGCTTTATTCCTATACAGCAGGAATTCTCAAGCTGTATTCAGGCCAATGGGATCCTTAAGCTAAACTCAAGCCCAAGAAGTTGCAAAATAGTACCTTAATGAGTAACCTCATAAAATGCAGTAAAAACCTTCTGCTTGCCAGTCAATTCAACAAGTGAAATTCAGTAATAACAAATTGAGTTAAACAAATTGAGTTATAACAAATTTGTTAAATTGAAAGCAGCTATTTTTGCACTTGTTCTTTTGCTCATAATCCTATTCCAAGAACTAGAAAACAATCCTTTGATTTTTTTAACAATGAAGACTATTATGACTCAGTTATTAAGGGCAGAACAATGAAATAACAAGACTGAAATATGTGTTTTGAAACAGAAGTGAAAACATTAGGAGTCTTTGTGTGGCTATGTGCTGAAGTCAGGAGTGAGTTTAGAAAAGGACAGTAATCATGTGAATTTCTATGAAGTTTTCAGTAAGACTACATTACCCAGTGACAATGAAAGCTAATCTTCTCCATTTACTACCTGTCAAATTGTTAATTTTATTCTGACAAACCTGGGTGGCACCTGATGGAGCCCACTGCATTCAGAGTACATTCCTCTTGCAGAGGAGCAAGGTTACCCTACATTCCAGTGTCAGCATCTGCAAAGGTGGGGCAGACATACCTCAGCCTTCTGGGCCTTTGGAGGTGACAGAGACTCTGGAGCTTGTGAAGGTCTGTGTGGGAGTCTGTGCAAGACAGGAAATTGATAAAAGTTACAGAGTTGAGGAGAGGATTTTTTCTACTCTGCGCAATGGAAGGCTTTATTCAATCTGCTTTGCTTGTGCAGCAGAGGCCTCCTTTACAGGCTTAACTTGTACTTCTGTCTCTTGTATCTTGTATGAGGAAACCCTGCTGTGGAATTCAAAGCCCCTCTGTGTCTCTGAGCACGCACACTTTCAGGCAAAGGTGAGACCTGGGGTGCCAAAGCTCTTGGGACAGGACCTGTTTGGTGAATGATGACATTAGGGTACATATTTCAGGCAGCTGCAACTCAGTCTTCACCCCTGTTGACTGAATGTTTGAGTTAGAAAGAGAATTTCATAACTTGCATCTACTACACAGTGAGATTTTCCTAAAAGATTATGATTGATGCTCTCAATTATTTTTTGTCAAGGTCTATAGCAGACTCTGTGTTATCCATTTGTCAGCACTTGCAACAAAGCTGTTTTCTGAACAGAGTTCTCCTTATCAGATATGAAAACTTAGTTAAATAGGGAGGACTGGGTGAACTTCATGCTGCTGTGAAGTCTGATCTTTCATTCTCCACTTCCATAGTAAAAATTAAGCCTTTTAGGATTTATTTAACTTTCATTCAGCTGGAATATCACAGTTATTGATGGGAACAGAAGCTGTTAAGCTCTTAAAGACTTCTTCCTGTGTAGGCTGTAGAATGCAGCAAGCCAGTCTCTTCTTGAGCTACTTGTCTTTTCATTAAAATGCCAATATATGTCACCACTATGTATTTTTAAAAAATTAAATTAATAATTACTTAAAATTTTATAGTGCACTACTGGGACAACTAATAACTCCTCATCTTGAGTTATCTAGGTTCCACACTCTGAATACTTTCTGCTAGAGTTTGGCCTTCAGTGCCTTGCATCAAGCTTTTCCAGGAAAGATGTTTATAGTCATTGTTCTCCTGGGCTTTGTCTGCAGTGGGGATTTTTAGTGATGTTGCTGTCCCTAGTGTAAATATAAATTATTGTGGTAAATTAAGTCTGTTTCCCATGCAGTATGCTCCAACTCTCCCCAGCCCCTCTGCTATAGTATGTCTAAAGCAGTGATGTGCAGTGCTCCTACCTCATCTTATGTAGCTGAACAGACGACTAAAAAAAATCCATCTTGTCAACCACACCAGTGATGAAGTGGACATCCATAGCAGTGTATTTTATTGCACTAACATGAAAAGTCACAGCAAAAGCCCTCAATAAAATTGAAGTTATCTGACAGATAAGCAGTCTGAGGCGATTAGCTGAAGATCAAGGCTTTTGTTAGTGACAGAGATCCTTCTGTGTGTAAGCAGAGAAAAAGTCTTTCTTGTTGTTTACTTTTAGATATCTCCAAAACTGCTATTTACACTCTCTCTTTCCACAGGAAGCAGTCTCAAAATCCTTAGGTAAGAAGACAAGGAAACCCCTTGTGGCTTTTAGCGCCTTGTGTGTTCTGGCTCTGCCAGGTGTTCTACCCACTGCTCTGCAGTGAGACAGGTGGAAGCAACACCTTGTCCTTAATAATTTATTATTTTTGCCTTGACCTGCAGAGAGCCAATGTGATCTCCATCATCTGCCTATAATTTGCAGTCTGTCCTGATCTTGGTGCATCCCCTGTGTAGGGGAAGAAAAGCTGTGATTGTGGAGGCTGGTACTGCTATTTCCCACAGAAGCAGACAACACATTGTGGAATTGCCTCCCCAGAATAAACTCTTAAGTGCTTTTTGAATCCATAAAAAAAATGGAAGGAGACTGGATGACAAAATGGATACAGTGGGTCATGGTTTACACCATTAGTTTTCAGGAAACTAATGTAGCCAGCTAAATTAGGTAGCTAGTTTCCTCGTGCTGTATTGTTACTTAACGGTAAATAAGAATAAAGATTCTTATAAAGAATTATTCACAGAATAGACTTTTGGTCTTACTACAGATTAGTCCAGTTGATCCTTCTCTCTTCATTTATGGGAGAAGCTTATGGAGGCTAACCTCCTACAGCAGCTAAGTGAAGCTAAGCAGTGAGAATATGCCATTCTGCTGTACGACACAGTCTGCTGTGCAGCTTTTCTGTGGTTGACTGCAAATCTCCGGTTTTGGATATCTATCTATAGTCTTGACCAAAGAAAATTGGTCTGAACCATATATAGACCATATATTGGACCATATTCAGACCAATATAGTCTGAACCAAAGAAAATTATTCACATGTCAGCAGATGCAACATGAGAACACATTGCTCATAATACTTTCATGTAGCTGTGTTTTTATTTTCTACTAAACGTTCATATAAGTATCAGTTCTTGTCAAATCCAGATATGAATTAATAACAGCCATGGAAGATCTGGCTCACCCTTGGCAGCCTATCTCCTCCAAGGAGAGGCAGCTAAAGGATAATTCCCTTTCTACAAAGGGGAAAGAATAGAGTGATTGCTAAGATGTAAAATAATTTAGTCATGTCAAATCCCCGTTAATATAACATGCTCTTTGTATCTGGTTATATGTTAGCTACTCTACCAGCCACTCTACTCTACTGGTGTTAACCAGTATTTGAAAGCTGGACAAGGAGGGGTTAAGCTGAAAAGTTTGAATTGGGGCACACACAGATAATAAAAAGCTAAAAGCTGTTTTTCTGCTTAACCTAAACTTTGAAAAAATCCCACGTGTGCACTTTCAGTTTTATGCTGTGTGTGAATGTCAAATATGCTTAGCTGGAACAGAATTTCTTGAAAGTAATTATTGTTGTCCCATTTGGCTAAATATACCTATAAACATACCAGAAGTATGCAAGACTAGAANACTGTGAATTTTTTTGCCATGTTAGCTATATGTCATCTATTCCCAATATGTATAAAGTGGAAAGAAATGAATAAATTGGTTTATTCAGAACAGATTATTTCAAAAGAGGAAGCAAACTTTGGGAACGAGATGTCTCAATCCTTTAACCTCTTTGAAGGGTCAGAGAATTTGGAGAACCTTTTTCAGAGCAGGTAGCCCTATACAGTATTTCATGCCAGATAAGCAAGCAGAGCAGGTGGCAAGGCAAGCTCTGATGCCGGGATTGGTCCTGTCTCTCTTCTTCCCTTTTTCCCTGCTCTGCAGAGCTTTTAATCACACTCCCAGGCTAAAAAGAACAGTTAATACACCTGGGGGAGCTTTACCCTGGGAGAAAAGGGGTGTTCTGCTTTGCCTCCCTAGCATGTTGAGGCATTTCAGGTTACTGTTGCAGGGGTTAGATGGGATGGTCTGGGGGCTTGGTGGAGTTTCTAGCAAGTTGCATGCTGGCCACCCACAGCTTAAGCTTTTGGAGGAAAGTGTCAGGGTGTGTGACCCAGGTGGTCACAGTTTGCCCCCCATGGCATAGCTGAAGGAGAGGAGCTGCCTGGCTGCTGACCTGCAGTAAACCTCAGGCCCAGATAATCTGTTGGGCTTTCTGCCTCCTGCTCTGAACAGGGGCAGGTGGGGTGGGACAGGATCTCAGGTGGAAATATAGCAGTAAAACTTGCCACTGAAGTCTCTTGGACTCGGATTTGTTTTGTTATAGTGTGTCTATTTCTGCCCATATAAACACTTCATTTTAATTTCCAATCTTTTGTGCAGATGTATTTGGCCCACCCTGCAGCAGCCTCATTCATCTATGCAAGGGCTGTGTCTGGTTTTACCACCACAGTTCAGAGAAAGTTTAGCAGCGAGAAGGAGTTAAGTTAATAAATGTAGGTGTGATTTTGCAAATGTGTTTGTGCCTTTTTCTGTTCCCACCTCCCTGAGCGAGACTGTTTCCCTATGGAGCAGCCTGACTGGAGCAGCAGCCGTGTGAGAGGACAGCAGCTCCTGCTCCACTTCAGCTGCAGGAGGGGAAAGGTGTGTCTGATTGTGAAGATCAGGATTACCTGGAGAAGTGGGAGAAGAGAGGAGAGGAGGGAGGGGAAAAGAAAAGAAAAAAAGAAAAAAACCAAGCCTTTGAATGGCAAGTCTGCACTTCTACCATGTGGCCAGAATGTGCCATCCAGGCTTCAGGAGGCAGCAGGAGCACAGGTGAGCGGCGCTGGCTGGGCAGCAGCAGAAAGAAGCATCCTGGAAGGATGGGGGATTCCAGGACACCAGGAAAGAGGGAAGGTCTGGAGGTGCACAGGCCACGACAGACAGTCTGCTGGCACTCTGCAGCAAACTCAGCCTGGAGCTCAGCTAGGGCAAATGCATGGACCATGCAAGGTATTTTATTTTCGTCTCTCTTAGTTTTGGCTTGTTAAATTATAAAGCAGAAGCAGGAGTTTACTGAGTTATGTGCTTGCTGTATAGCATTACTGAATTTATGTGGTAAGAGGAGCATTAGGGGATTGTTTTTGAGTATTACTGCTTCAGGAATATATACAAAATTTTAGGTTTTTAGGGAGAATTTTTGAGTGTGGTGCTGTCTGTGAGAGAACAAGGCTGGGGGCAATCCAGCAGAGAGAAAACTCAGAGATGCAAATCCACCACTTCAGAGAAAACTACAAAGAAAAGGGAAACCTGTCTAACATTGGAACAAGTGTAGACAAAGTGGGTGCCTGACAGGAAAACCTGGAGGACTAGGGTAGCCAGGTCTGTATCCATGTTCAAGCTTTAAGGCTTACTCTTCAGGGCATTGCCTCTGAAATGCTCTGAGGGACTATCAAGCCCCTTTCAGCCCTCTTCACTTGGAAAAATTATTCCAAAGTATACAATTTAATTTCTGTATTGCTAATAGAGGGTGCATGTGTTTGTTTTTCTGCAAATCATATCTAAACACCTGGGAATGGCATCAAGCCATTGTGGATGGCTAGAACATTGTGGATTCATAGTTGTCCTCTTGTTTCCAGCCTCAATTCTATGAGGCTGCTAAAGAGCCTCCTGCAGCACATCTCAGGCAACCCTTTCCCTGCCTTGAAGTTGTGAAGTTCTGTTGAGAGCTATATACTGCTTTCCTTTGCTGTTATGAGACTGAAATTTATGGCACAACTTAAAAGGTATGTAACCACTGCAAAAGTCTCTTTTTTGGATTCTTCTGGTTCAGCTGCTGGTTTGCTGTCAGTTGAAAAAACAGGCAGAAACAGCCTGTGCATGGATCATGCAGTTAAACACATTGTTGTACTACTGCAGGGTTAGCCAACATTCCTTGCATTTTGCAATGATTCCTGGTGTTACACTTACCTTGAAAGACATGTCTTTGAACTCTGACAATTTTTTCAAGTGGCTTATTTTGTTTTGGAAAATTTTCAATTTTTGGAAAAGTTTCCACTTTTTTTGAGTGGAAAATTTTCAGGGAGTTCCCCCCCCCCCCCCCNTACCCCAATTCAAACTAAAATTTTCTGCAAATGAAACAGTTATGGCTTTGCAATTCGAGAATTTAAAACTACTGAATTCACTTCTCATGCATACACTTTCATGGGTATGTGTGCGTTTATATAGATTTTCATATCTAGGTACACATCTGTATCATTGGTATATGCACATACGTGTGTTCTATATGTGTTGCTTTAATTAGACATTTATTTTAATGTGGCTACTAGAAGTGGTTATGGGGAAAGCTGTTCCTAACTGGTGTGACTAATGAGAGTAAACAAAGTCAAAAACTTGGATAGCTTGTATTCACTCAAGAGTGCTGAGTTGTTCTGTTTATGAACTTTTTATACTCTAGCTTAGTTTTTCAGCATCAGATTCTGTGTGTAATATGCTTACAGCTGCAGCATATGCTCTCTTACAGATAAAAATGAAAATTAGGCTGGTGGTTTTAGTATAGGCAAAATGGCCTTGCAGTGGTGAACGGATAAACAAGACAACTAGAACTCTCTTTGATGTGATGTATCTGTGGTGTTGTTTGTATTTTTTTTTTTTTTCCTCAGAAATGATCAATTCTATGTACTTGCAAATGAGTTTGTGGAATGACTCTTTATTGGTAAAAGTGAAAATCCATGTTTACAGGAAATTATACTGGACAAAGGAGTGGCTGCAAGGGTATTTAAAAAATCTGAACATAAATCTTTATGGATATTTTCATTAATATATTGACAGTTAAAAACAGCCATAAATTTCATATCCTGTGTACACAGATATATTTTAATGTTCCCATTTTCCCGAACCTTCATGATAAAGCAGTCAAGCTCTATGGGATGATCACAGTCTTTAGTCCGTGGGTATCTGTATTAAAATAAACCCAAACTGCAACTAGGAAAGCTGCATCCTTTTAAGTTAACCAGGCAAAGCTCCATGTGAAGTAAAATTGATGGTCTCAAATGTGCTGAATGTTTGCAAGAGAAATAGAACAATATATTGGCAGCTATCTCCCTAGAAAATCCATCAATTTATGTTTAAAAGAACCATGAGCCAGAATTTTATATTAAAAAAATGATGAAAGTAAGGAGGATGGAGCTGTCTTTTTAAACCTGATGTCTACTGCAATAGAGTCAAGTATTGAACATTATTTTGCTACAGTTCACTGAACTTTTTGCAGTGACACTGAGCTCTTTCTCTGGAGTGGACACACTTGAAGGTCCATGATGTATGGGTCTGTCTGTCTAGTGGGAAACTCAAATAGCTCTGAGGGCATACACACTTATTTAAACGGGATTATTTCTTAACTCCTAGAGGCTCCTCTTCTGAGACAACTGATGAAAAATCTGTGTTCTTTTTTCCCTTTTAAGGGATCTACCATTAGACAACTGCTGCTCTGCAGGTGCTTAGTTTGATGCCTAGTTATAGTAAGTGACAGAAATGCGGTTAGTGCAACTGGAATGACTCTTGCATTAGATACTCTCATATTGCTCTTGCAGAACTTGTGAGCCACTTCTGAGTCACCAGTTCCATTCAGGCCTGCTCTACTGTTACTTTCTTGGTTTTCTGCAGGTGAATGCAGGAATTCATTGCATTTTCATGACTGAAGTCTGAGTTTCTGTGTTGTATTTCAGTCCTGGCTTGATGCAGCAGCCAAGACTACATCAGACTTGTAGTCCTGTTGTGTTGCCATAATGGCCAGATGTGGCTTGTGTGACCATCACATGTTTGATTTGTCTGCATTTGAGAGTCCAGTTTTGTGGATGGGACATTTTGTATTCAGATGCTCATAGTCTTGCAAGTATTACAAACATGAGAGTTGAAAAGTAAGAAGCTACTTGTAGGCGAGACATACAGAAGTCCCCTTATTTTGCAGCTATAGGTAATTTTTTTATTTTTCTGTATTTTGAGATGGGATGCTGGTGAAGCAGCAGAGGTAATATTGTGTGCAGCAGAATAATCTCTTCAGGGTATCTCTCCTCCGCAGTCTTGTGGTATAGTGCCCTATGGTTTTGTGTCACAGTCATATGCAGTTGAGCTTTAGTAAGATGGAATATGAATCTTCAGAAAGTGCAAAAAGGAAATATGAAATAGACAGAAGAAATCCTAAGCCACTGATTGGTGGATAAGAGAATTGTTGAGGACTGTAGCATAAGAACAGAGAAGTGCATTGGGACAGTAGGATGGCTGTTTCCCACTTCCTGATTTCCACTGAGGTCTGAACCTTACAGGGGTCAAAAAAAAAAATCACAGCAAGTTGGTGATTAAAAAAAAGAAAAAATTAAAAATTCCACATACTTTCTACTTTTACTTGAGAAACCTTCAGATTGTAATGTATGAGTGAGTTCCTGCAGAAATACAGGTATGAGCAAGACCACCACAATCTGTGAATTCACATAGAAATTAGAAGGTTTATTTAATGTTAAATGTATCTTTTTCAGTACAAGGAGGCCACATGCTGAAAATATTCTTTCAGCATTACACCGGCATTTAAGAACATTACTGAAGGACTAGAGTAAAATATGGCATTCTTTTCCAGGGGACAGACAAATTTAATGGTCAAAACAGGAATTATTATTACCTTGCTATAGCTTCCTTGTCCAAAATTACAAGCTGTACAATACAAGGACACAGGTTTTAACTCCAGGTATTTGTTGTCAGGTTCTGAAGCTGTTGGCCCTCTTGCAACAGGACTGCTTCGCTGGAAAAATCTGTGTGTGTATGGGAACCCTCCCCTCGGTCTCACTGTCCCTGAAGATGCCTTTGTTCCCGTGTGTCAATGTTTTGCTACACAAAATGATTTCTCATGTGCATTGTCCTGTCCAGCATCACTTTCAATCACTCCAGTGCCTTCTTACAACAGCAGCAGTCAAGAAACTTTGAGTCAAGACTCCACAAGTAAGTGATTCTTTGTTTTTCACATATCTGAGCTTAGCTTGATCAGCAATTTTCATGGTCAATATAAACAGCTGTTTCTGCTGCCAGAGTGCTTTGATTGCTCCTAAATAAGGATCAGACTACAGAAACATCATTGAAAGGGTTTATGGTTGTGCAAAGTAATCCTTAATCTAACAATTTCCCTTATGGTTGAAAAGTGTCAGAAACAAAGATGTTCTCAGCAGCAATAATACCATTAGTGAATGTTTTCTGTAAAACTGGTTGGCCAGCTGTTTGATGAGAGTGCATCCATGTTAGCATATGGAGATGTTTGAGGACAGTCTCCTCTGCGCCTGTCATAAAACCTCGCGTGATGGAGGATACCCTCCTAAGTCTGCTGTATTCAAAATGCTACTAGCACCTGGCTAATCACAAAATAGGGTGTAAAAGGAGCATCCAATTGCATCCATGGGAATGCATTTGTGCTCCCACTCTGTTCAAAGGCTGACATCTATCAGAAGCTATCCGAGGCAAGAGCAGCATGCTGATCCCTGGTGGTGTTCTTTCCTACTGAGGTTTGGAGGTCTCAGGGTCTGATGGAAAGATGACAGCTGGTGAAGAGTTGTGGTGTTAGGACAAATCACTTGACCCATAGTCTGGTTACATTTGTCTCTGAGAATTTTTAATGATAATGATGATAGGAAGTGGGTCATGAGTTCAGTGAAATTTTCTGGCTGTCAATGAGTGTCTCATCTATATGCTCCCTAACTGAACCCCTGTAAAAGGATTTTTATTCCTGCTGCCTAAGTTGTGTTACTGAGTGAAGAATTAGAAGGTTCCTCCTAGGTGCCAGGTAAAAGAATGGCATATATGGAGAGTGAGGTATTAGTAGATCCAGTACTGAAAGGCATAATTCTGGAAAAGCCTAAATATTCTGAAAAGTCTGAATATTCTATTCATACCTAGAGCTGGTATGAATACCTAGTGCTGATCTAATTCTTAAAATTGTAAAAATTGCTGGCAACAGTGGCTGAATATAATCCATAGTAAAAATGATAGTCAAATATGTATGTTACTGTGATTTGTATTACTGCTTTTTTCATTTTAAGTGTTGCAGTACATTAATGTAATTTATTGTAACTGATGAAGACATTACTGTATGTTGCCAAAAAATAATGGGCCTGAAACTCTGTGGTGGTGGTGAAATAAAATCAAAACTCATTTGTCCTTTCTGTCCTTTCTGATCTAATGGCTCATCCTCTGAACCTGTCTGGATGCTCATGGCAGCTGGAAATCCCAGGTTCCAGCACTTCAAGTACCATTCCTAATATCTGCTTTGATGGGGACACTTACTAAGCAGGAGCATTAGGGCAAATACTGAACAGCTTCAGGAAGGTTAAATGTTGTGACTTTCATTTATCTTATTTTCTGCTTCCAGTTAAGAGCCATGTAAATATGCACCTCCTTCTTCAGTGCAGGGTCGATTGTATAAACTCTGTGACTATATGCTGTAGGCTTAATTTGCATCTTGGTTTACATTGCCATCTGTTTTACTGATACAAATACTGTGAGACACTTAATATTTTTCCCACATGATGAGTGATGGCTCTGGTTTTAATTTGAAGTGGTTTTGGGACAGTGAAGTGGCAAGTGAGGAGGCACTTGACACCTAGAGGTGATGTTGTGGGGAAGGGAAGAAATGTTAAATTAAAATAAAAGAAAATAGTAGTAGTATAATAAAACAGAAAAATTTGATAAGGACCTGTTAACATTGTAGAACAATTTCCCAATTCAAAAGTATGGATGCATATAGCCAAAGATGTCATCAGGATAGTATATTAGCAAGCCAAATACAAATGCCCTAATTTTCACCTTAATTTAAGAAGCTACAAGGTCTTTGAAGAGTTCACACTGAGATGTTTATGAAAATGTCATACTGAAAAGCAACATGGCAGCATGGTGTCAGGTTAGCACTGAAGTAATGTCCATTTTCAGCAGGACAGGGTAGTGCTGCTTCGAAGTACATTCTTCATCCTGATAATTAATATGTTAATTACTGTATCCAATGAAACAATTTATGATCTGTGGTTAAATTTTTTTTTTAACAAAAATGTATCATTTTTTTAAATCTAATTTTTTAATCTAATCCTGCAGCAGAGTAGAGGGTACTGCATGCAACCAGGGTGTTTTGCCATTACTGCTCAGGGGTAGAATGGTGCTGTGTCAGCAGCCACTCCTTAAGACTGGGTGTCACCTCTGCAACTCCAGTGTTAAACCCTATCCCTGGGCTTCATTATAACACTACTAATGCAAGTATTCCTCAAGTTTTTTAAACTACATCATTCAGGGACTGTCTTGCCATGATTGACAAGCTTGTTTACAGCACACAGCACTTCTGTGGAAGCTCAGGCAAGAGTACAGTGTCAGCTGAAATGGGGGAGTTCTTGAAAAGACAGAGGGTAACTTAGATTAATGAGGCAGGGTAAATCTTAGTTATGTCCACGCTCATTTATTTCCAAGACTACTTGATCAGATCATTTACAAAAAACTTGAAATGCAGAAGAATACCACAGGCTCACTGTGCTGCTTCTCACTCACAATTAAACTCTCTATAACATTTTAGTAGCAAATTCTTTAAAAAACAAACTATGCTAAACCACCAGTATATAATGCATTCAACACACACATTATAGTTCAAAATAATTCCTTTTTTTAACTGTTGATGATGGAAAAATTCTGTCTGCTTCCTTTTGAGCAGGGCATGTTTGGGACCTTGTAATAAACTGTATGGTGATGTCTGAGCTGGATTTCAGTGTTCAAAATAAGATAACTCTGTGTATCCTGATACACAGTATGAAAGAGATAAATCTGCAGCTGGTTTTAGTGGATGCTTTGCATCCTACTTGAAACATTAGTCTCAATTGAGTGCTTTTGTTGCTTTGCAGCATTTTGCAATACTAGATAATTTACAGTGTAGTGTCAAATTTTGTCCTTGGATAAAGGAGTATAATAGACACCAGAATTAATCAATTTCATGGACTGTGGAAGGGAATTTTTAAATTTCTAGTCTTAGTTGTGATTTGAAATAATGGGTTTTTGAGAGGATTGCTCTGGTCAATAAAAGCCAGGCATCTGTTTAGAATGAGACAAAACATGAGTTATTCTTGGCTCATTTTCTAACCTGAAAACTTCATGAGGGAGTACCAGAGAGGAAGGTCATTGTGGTAACTGTTTCATAATTGCATATTGGTTTTTAGCTGAGTTGTGAAGAGTTCCTCTTTATTAACTTTGTCTCTTATTATCATTATTCAGTGCTTAACTACATTGAACATTATATTCCAGAATATCCAGAAGATTTGCTAGACAACACCAGCTGGATTGAGATGAATAGATTTGCACTGGGTAGAAATGAGTCAGGAGTTGAACAATACCTGTCAAATTTGTGTCAGCTGCAAATTTTAAAGAAAGACAAAATACCATAATTCATTAAAATACTGGATATAACAAGAAATCTGTGCCTTTTTGAAATGTATTCCCATTTTTCCAATAATAATCTGAATAATTTCATTCAACTGCTTCTGATCTGAAATTAGTGCACCTTCACCTGGACTGTATTTCTCTTGTTTGCTCATTACGGGGACCTGTCCCTTTGTATGCTAGATCAGCTGTTTTGAAAGCAATTATATTGATTTGCCATGAATTGTTCCTGACAAATATGTCAACTCTTTGTTATCATCTTGTTTTCTTCAAGGTGGTTAAAGACAGCTTGATTTATTGCTCACTTACTGATTTGTCACTATCACTTTTCAAATATCAATGTTTGGCTGATTGGGCTGTAATTACCTGAACTACTTTATTTGCCCTTCTTCGCTGTTACGGGACCTTACTCCATTCTTACTTCGATGGAATAATCCCAAAAATGCATTTAGGCTGCTAAATCCCAGCAAAGCCACTGAAAGGTAAAGTAGGCAGCTAAATTATTTTCTTTGGTCTGGTCCCTGGTGTGTGAATATCCAGAACAGAGCTATTTCAGGAGAGCTTGTACTTCACAGCAGAGACAGGGAAAATGCAGAGGACTCAAGACGGACCCTCCTCAGGGATGCATTTAGGCCTCACAGTTAGACAGAAGCACACCCTTGGAAAAAATAATGTTATGATCGTAGTGCACAACTTTTGCAACCATAAGTAAACCTGAAGGAGTGTTCCAGGTTTATTCATCAAAACTATTGGAAGTCTGGCTGAAGCTTATGTCCCTTCTTTTATTTACATAAACTCCTGTGACCTCTTCATTTTATTTTGCATGTGCAATCATGGCATGAAACCTTTGCCTTTTGTTACTACACTGCAAGATATTGCACCTGCTGTGAATGCTGTATTTGACATAGACAAAAATAAAATAATTTTATATGTATATGTATGTATTTCTTGATCTGTAGGGAAGTGCATACTTATATGTATTCCTTGATTCTGCAGCTGTCTTGTCTTGTGCAGCTTTTAAGTTTGAAATTGTGCAATGATGGTAAAAACCTATATAACGAAATAATTTGTGACATTATCTACTTTCTAGTGTGGTGTAGGATTCCAGTAAAATCTGTTTGATAAGGTAGATGCAAAGGAAGTAGATCCAGTGTTAACTGGATTCTGTAAAAGGAACAATATTGGCCTGCTTCGGACTTTATTTGTTCCCCTAAAGAAAAATGATACTTAGAAGAATTATAATGTGAATAAGAAGATGATTGAAGGGGACATGACAACAGTCTTGGGAGGGGAGTGCTAAAGAAGAG
This sequence comes from Peucedramus taeniatus, assembly GCA_013400575.1. Classification (NCBI taxonomy): domain Eukaryota; kingdom Metazoa; phylum Chordata; class Aves; order Passeriformes; family Fringillidae; genus Peucedramus; species Peucedramus taeniatus. Next base: position 157,722 of record WBNO01019406.1, read on the forward strand.
GAAGATGAATAGTGGAGTTTTCCCAGTACTGGTTTAGAAACAAGGTTAATATTTTTATGGATGATTTTTGCCTGGAAAGAGGGAGTGCATTGATGAGATGTGATGATGAATCTAAGGTGGGAGACATCATCACTGCAAAGGATATTCAGAATGTCAGGCAGGAAGAAATAGATGGCTTTTGGGAACAGAATAAGGGAAAAGTTAGGGAATACAATGGTGCAGGTTTTGCTATTGTGCATAGCAGGATTTTTTTCTTTTTCTCCAATAAGCTGTGAGTCCTCAGCTAGAAAAAGTAGAGGAAGATAAATTCAGCTGCTAATTGGAGGTGGGCTACAGCTATGAAAGAAGCAAATGGAGGCCTGGGATGTTTCAGGTGAAGTATTTGCTACAGAGGGAGAGATAGAAGACTGACTGCTTATTTTCAAAGAGAATAGAGATTTACTGGAGCTTAAGCAGAGGAAAAACTACCAGAACAATATGGAAGAAGAGAGTAAAAAAATTTTATTGTGTTTAGACTTGCAAAACAAAAGACATTTACAGAAGGAAAAACGAAGCAGCAGGTTTCTGTTTCTGTTTACTTAGTAATCTAATGTTTATATAGTTTGGGGAAATAGCTGAGTCTGAAGAACAGGCATCTGATCCATCCATTTATCCTGACCAGCAGCCTTCAGAGTCTGAGGAAACTGCAAAGTGACCCTAGAGATGCAACTCCTCATTTTAACTCTTACAGTTTGTGTTCCAGTTGCAAGCCTTAATATGGAGGGGTCATAAACTGACCAACTCCTGGGGATTCTGTACAGAAGTGAAAACCACAAGATGGTGCTGGCACTCCTTGCTGTGGCTGAAGGCATTGTGAGAGATTTAGCAGTGGCCTGGGTGTAGCCAGACAAAATTTCCATGGGGTTTGGTGTGTATTAACCTGCAAACAAGTAATAAAGTCAGTGGATCACCTCAGGCTGCAGTTTGTGGCTAAGCACTGATTTTTGGTAAATTGTCCAATTGCATTCTTAGTATATTGGAGGGAAAGAGGGAATGAAGGAAATTAGAAAGGTGATGGTTATTTCTGAGGTTGTAACCCGTTTTTTGCTTGGCTTTCAGTTGCAGATTGATTGATGAAATGATGAAATTGAGAAGTAGAAAGAAAACACATCTTGTTATCTCTGATTAGAATCCTCACTCAATTTTCGGTGCTTTTTAAATGCCAAGGACAAAATCTGGTGTACCCACAGTGTTGCTGACTGCTTGTGCTTCTCTGCCTGTTTTCTTTTTGTGCTTGCATCAAGGGAGGGACTGTTCTGGGAGATTGGTTTGCTGTTCTCAGTACAACATCTTAAAAGGAGTGAAAGAGAGACAGGTTTCTGTCTAATAGAGAGCTCCTGGTGGGGTTTATAAAGAGGAAAACACTAGCAAAATGTTAGCAAAAATGTTCCTTGGGAACTCTGTAGTCAGCTGAACCTGAGAAACAATGAAGTCCAGTTGACAACTACATAAACTTGTCTCACTGCCCTGAGAATAGCCTGCCTTCTCTACCCTTCTCTCCTGTCTGCCAGCAAAAGCATCATGCCTCTGTTCATTAATCATTGTGGCCATGAAGAAGGGAAGCTTATCCTTCTCAATTCTTTCATTCAGCCACCAGCAGAATCTTTCACTGTTAAGAAAAGCAGTGATTCACTACTTTTCTCAAAAATGAGGGGAGTGCACTTTTGGAAGTGCTTTTCTTCCAGTGCTATGTCATCTTTTGCTCCTGAAATGCAGTATATGCATTTTTCCTTTTAATACAATGAGACTAAATTTAAGTTTATACCTGAAATGGCTGAAATGCATACTGCATTCAATAAACATGATAAATTAGGATCTTACAAAGAATGTCCTTGCTGACTCTTGGGACAGAGAGTGCCATTAAATCTATACTTCCAAATATCTGAATGCGTGTACTTAATCAGTTTCAAAACTGGCTACCAGTACTGCTCTTATGATTCAAAGTGTAATACTGTTTACTCAAAATTCTGGCTGACATTAAGTGCACAGACCATTCTAAAACACTCATGTTTAAAAGGAAGAAAATAAAACCCATGACACTTCTGTACTCTTCTGACCTTATTGTAGGATCAAGTCTAGAAGCTGCTGAACTTCCTGATTCTGATCCAGCAAAGCAATGAAGTGGATGCTTAATGAACTTGAGAGCTGTGCCATGGAGATAAATTTATCTGCTTCTCTAATTATTCTTACCACTTATGAATGAGAAACTAAAATCTGCCTAAATACAATGAGCTGGTAGTTCCTGTAGAAATGTATTTGGAAATGCCAGCCAGCACTGATCATGCTGTTGGTTCAAGGCATTTAAGACTGGCAATGTTTGCACGTGCCTCCTGTACTGTTGTACCAGTGTGCTTCAAACTTGTCTTCAGAGAGCATCTTTAGAGCTGGAAGTGCATTTACTCCCCTGCGTTCTCTTTGTGCTAATTTTGAAACTAGCTGCAAGGCCTGGCCTTCCTATTTATCTACAATGTGGATATTTCCCTTTTTGCTGATCTGAGGTTGGCACATCATTGCACAAGTTCAAGCAGGAATCTAATGTTTTCCCTGTTTGCTTACTGCTGGTGCTTTGTGTGAACTTAAACTCAGGAGGGACTGTAATACAAAATCTTCTTCCCCCATCATCACTTAGCTAACACAGATTTAGATTTATAAGATTCAATTCTTTCTGAATGCCTTATTTTTTTTTAATATATATTTCTGCACTGTCCATTGAGAACCGTTGGAACAATAAGAATTATTTTGAATATCAGATTTCATGGAGACTCTTTCTCTGAGCATATTTTGGTTTTGTAAGCTTATTCAGTTAATGAAGAAAAGGGTTAGGATGGAGTTTGAATCAGTAATTGAAGAACTGTTTTATACCTATGGATGAGTCTTCATACCACTCTTCCAACTGCAGCCTTCTAGTGCTAGAGGATCTTCAAGGCTTAGTGCAAGAAGGAAATGTTTAATTAGTTCTTTAAATCAAAGGAGAGTTTGTGAAGAGCAATCTGTTTCATTATCCAGTCAATGACATGCCTTTCCCTGTGAACAGTGTACTTATCTTGCATATTTTATAACCAAAACACTACTAAAAGATAAGCATACAATTATTATTTAGTATCTGCTTGTTAACTTACAGAATCAAAAAAAGACTTTTCCAACTTTACTTCCAGAGAAATTAAGGGTCTAACAATAGAATGCATTTAAAATTGTTTCTCATTAGAGAATATTACACGGTCTTGAAGTCTTCTACATGTACATAACTGATATATCCTTGAGCAGGAAAACAATTAAAAAAAAATCCCAACTTTATAATAAATCCACTTTTGCTAGTCACATCAAAGAGCATGAACCAAAAAAAACCCCACACTCTAAATATCTAATGTGTTATTCTATTTTTTCCAGTGTTTTTTTAATGAGCTGTTTTATTTTTCTGTGGATAATGAAGCCTTGATCCTTTAAAAGAGAAAGAACACACCAAGAGTTTCAGATGTCAAGTGGGAAGCGTTCATGCGTAGCACTGCAGTACAAGACTGAGCCAGAGAGCAGGAGCTGTAAAACTGAAATGGAATGAACTATGCACAATAGCTCCAGTAAAGCCCTTATTTCTTTTTCCTCTCAGTCTTTAAAGCTTCGTTTACGGTAACCAAGCTTCGTATCCCATCGCACCCCTCATTGACAGAAGAGTAATCAAGTTTGAAAAAAAAACTGGAGTTACCAATTTGAAAAATGCCATCCTGTCTACCCTTTCAACTACTGTATTTCCCTCTTTTTGCTCATTTTTAACATTCATTTTCACATTTCTTCCTCTTCAGTCATTCCCCTAATTGTATACCTCTGAAAATCTCTTCCTATTTTCCTTCTCTCTTTCCAGCCCACCTACTTCTTCTGTGTACATACTGTGAATTTGTTCCCCGTTTTCTACCTATTTTACATTCCTCATTTATAGCATTTCCAGGGAAAAGGAGCTTCCAGCTATGCACCTCTGCTTGACCTTAGTCTGCTTCTGCTCAGCTCTGAGGAGGTGATGGCTGGAGGAAGCTCCATGTATGTAGCTTTTTCTCTCACATTGCCTGCAGTTTCCCATGCCTGGATCACAGGTGAGATGCTTTGCTTCACTTGAGACTTCAGAAACTGACAGGTTCAAACTGAAACCAATAAGTGCAGCGAGCCAGTGCTGCCTGTACCCTCTCATTCGGTCAGGATGGAGGATGCCCATGGAGGTGGCAGGCTGCTACTGAGGGCCAAGGGGAGAGTGGATTGCCTCACTCCAGAGAGCTGGTCCATGGCCAGCTTCTAGCTGGGAGCCTATTCCTATAACGGGTAAGCAGAGGGCTTATTTGGCAGATGTTGATCTGGTCTCCAGTAGAATATTTGCTCCTTAGTGCTTGTGCCTGATTGCTTTCAGTCTTGCCATGGCATTTAAGTCTAAGCCATGCCTTTTGGTTGAGAAGACTGAGCAGCATTCATTGTAAAGGGCAAAAAAACTCGTGGACAGAATTCCTAAGTCTACTGACATGCTTCTAGTTGAATCCTGATTACCAGGCTGCTGGAGCCCCCTTAATCCTGAGTTTTATGTTGCAAGTCAGGACTTTGTTTAAACACTGTTGGTATCAATGGGAAGACTCACTTGCACTGCAGCATAAGGTAATTGCACCTATGATAAACAAAATTGCTTTTAAAATATACAACTGCTCTCTCTTTTCTCTGTCTGTACTTCCTTTTGTCCATTGTTTCCTACCTCATTTTTCCCTTCCATCCTGGAAATAAAACTTCAGTAATCTGAAATGGGTACTTAACTATCTGTTGTCTGCATAGAAAAAAAAAAAAAGGCACACGTCAGAAATCACTCTGAGGTTACAGAAGTAATTGCTGCTTTTTAAATTACAAGTTCTCAAAGCCCAGTAATCTTTTCCACATCAGGACTAAAACCTGCAAACACACCTCATGCAGAAATATCTACATACTTATTTCTTATTCTTCTAAGTGCTTCCCCTGGGCGACTCTTTCTCCCTTGCCAAAAATACCGTCATTCATATCCTTGAAGCACTTCAGCTTTTAAGATGAAAATATTGAAGAGTGAAAATAAATTATTGCAGATTAATTTTGTGGGAGAAGGGAGAGTGTTCATGCAGGTTCTATGCATGAAGATAACAACGTGCTGTACCTCAGACTTGCTGAAAACAGTCTTTTATTATTATTTTTTTCCTTAGGCAGATGTTACACTATGCCATCCTGTGTATAGTAGGCGAGGGAGAAGGAAACAGAAAGGTGGAGCCATTATTCAACTCTTCTGCATGATCGTAAGGGTAGTGTTTATCAAGTCAAGCCAGAAATCAGATGTCTCTAGGTGATCATCAAGTTAGCAGGTTAAACAAAATCTCTTGTTATCAGCACAGCTGGTTGTTGAGAATCTGTATTAGTAAACATCCAATGTTGTATTAAAATAAAAGACATCTTTGGCAGAAATTATAAGCAATGAAGCTGTAACAGTAAAAAATTGTAGCTGTATATTTTACTGGTTTGAGTTATATAATAGTCTTGAACTGAGACTGCAAGAGGGTGAGGATGAAATTAAATGAGTCATTGTTAAAAATAGGATGTGGGATTGAATTAAATGTTGAATGTGCTGGGCAGCTGAATAGAGGATGAAATTTGTAGTGAGATATAGACTGTGTCTGTACTATATAAATGTTGATTACTACGTAAATGCATAGTGATTAGGGACAAGAAAGGGACTGCAGGGACAAGAAAGGATCTGACCAGTCCAGTAATAGGTGTTTCCTCCTAGGCAGGAAGATGAGGCACAAGGCTTTTTAGTCTTTCTTTATACTGAATAACATGAGTAGCAAGTGGGGAACTGACTGTATAAGCCAAGTGGAAATAGCAAAAATAAAAATCAGCAATTTTGGTATATATAGAAAATCATGAGCTCAACTTGGTTTTAAGTTATGTCTAGTTAGAATGGGGTTTCTCTCATGGCTAAGGGGATGCAATAGTTCAGTTCATAGGGTGAGGGAAGAAGTGGTCACTTTTAATTATAAAGGTGGCAGAAATTATGACCTCTGGCTATTTCTGGGGACACAGTGCTTCAGCCAGTAGACTAGAAGGCTTCTAGACTGATCCAGCACATCAAATTTTAGGTTATGTTCCTGCACAGTTTAAAGGTATTGAGCTTGAGCAGGGATTCACCTGCTTTTCACTGTCATCCATATGGCTTAAAAAAAATCCTTGAACATTTTTGTCAGAGTAGAGTAGCTACTAGTAACTGTGTTGGATGAGCAAGCTTCAGATAAAAAGAATGATACATTATGCTGGTACTGTGTGGGCATCTAAGTCCTCAATTTGGTTTAGATACTGTAAGGAAAAAATCACATTTCTCTGAGCTTATTTTCTATCCTAATTTTGGGGATGGGTGACATTAAAAAGCAAGTTTTTTTAAAAACTAAATCAAACCAGCAGACGATGTGCTGGTCACCGTGGAAACCAGGCTTTTGATAAAGAGGTTGCATATCTGATAATACTTTACTGAGTTCGATTACAACAAAAATCTACATTTTTTAAAATTCTTTTACATCCTCTACTGCTCCACAGTTTACTTTTTAAAAGATAGAAAGGAAGAAGCTGCAAAATAAGATATTTGCTTTTAAAGTACAGAAAAATACTTATTTCAGCAAAATAGGAATCCATTTTGCTGAAACAAAGTTTTTATGTAAGGCTAGAACATGCAAATGGAAGTGATGGCAAAGGAATTCAAGACTTAACAACTCTTTGGACATGCATCAAGATTAAATTCTAGTTGGTTCAAAGAATATGTCCAATATTCTGTGAATAAGGCAGTGCCTAAAAGTGGACATTTGCAGAAATAATGCCTCTGCATTTGTGAACATCCAGATATCCAGTAAGTCTCATGATCTCAGTGAAGTTATTCATGCACACTGTGGGCTTAGTCCAGAATCACTATTTTATATAACTTAGCAACCCTGAATTTTGTGCTATGTTAAAAGATTTTATTTAAAATATTACTGAAATTTTTCTGCTGAGCTCAGGTATGTTAATCAGGCACTGAATATCTGAAAGCTGAACCAGAAGAACCTGTCATGACTGAATAAAAATGGTTTTATGTGGTTTTTCTTACACAAAAATCTGGGGATTGACTGATGTAAGCTTCAGTAAAACAGCTTCTGAGACACTTCAGAATAACATCATGTAAGGTCATCTTCATGGGAGTGGGAAATTCTCATTTAATGGGTTTATGTATATAGGAGAACTGATCCTGGACTGAGGTAGTTTCAGTGCATCTTTTCAGATGTAGTCATTATATTGTCCTAAGACTCACAAGCAAGTGATAATATTCTTGCATCATGAACACACTGTTGATTCTTATATTGAGCAACTGAATACTAAAGTAAAGTAATAGTAAAACCAACTGTGAAAAAAATTAAATCTAAATTTTCATACACATAAATGTGACTGATAATATTTTTTTCTTTAAATAGGGAATTTTTATTATTGGCTATTATTCCTTTACGAAAGTTTATTTAATTTATATCTTAGCTATTTATACTATAGCTTTAATACTATGCTTTGCTACTTTTAATTTAATATCATGTGTGTTAGTGTATTATTTCCTGGTCAGGTGATAATATTGCTGATCAGAACTGCATCTGAAATCACTATATTTTGTGGACTTTCAAAGTCTCATCTTCCTTCTTTAGCTGTGGAAAGTACTCCAAGATTTTGCCACGTTATTCTTTTGAATTTGACAGGGTCTGTTGAGGTTCTGTAGAATGACTTGTCCCTATGACCTCTATCTCGAGAGTAATCAGACACATTTCTACTTTTATTGATAGAACCTTTTTTTAGTGCAAGACTATAGAACCTTGTTTCCTAATTCTTCAAAATACAGCATATACCGAGGAGAGATTGGCTCAGAGAAAAAAAGCCTCATTTTTTCTTTCAGGCATATTGTTTAAAATTTTCTTTGGCAACTGAGGAGATGACATAGACTTGAAGGGCTTAGTAGAAGTATTTTTTCTGAATATTGTTTTACATTGATTTAGATTTTGAAACTTAGCAATGCATAACACTTCAAGCATGTCAGTGTCTAGAAATTGTTTGCATACATGATTAGTTGCAGTTTTGATATTTTGGTACTCCATTTAAAAATATGATTATTTTTGTTTCAACATTATATGACAAATACATATTTGATTCTGCAGATCCTGTGCATGGCTGTCTTTAAAAAATGAAAAAGCCCCTCCAGTTCCATATGCAGTAGTTTGCTTTTCAAAAATATTTGTTTTGTTGCATATAAGACACTGATTTTTGTTAAATTCATACATTTCTTTAAGTCTGTTCCTTGCTTATACAAGGTAAAAAAGCTCCTACTTAATTAATCTAGGATTTTGTATGATGGTGATGAATATATTAATTTAATAAGTTGAGCTAATTTTCTATATTAACATATCTTTATGCAAAGCACTTCTGGAAAAAGTAAATAGTTAATCAGTGTAAATGTGTTAGCAACCAGTCTGAAAATACTAGTATCTGATTATTCACATTTACATTACTTTAAATTATTTGAATAGTTGTTTTTACGTTTGTAACTGAATTAAAACATAGGCATATTTTTAAGGTCTAGACCTTCCAATCAGTCCTCTGTAAAGGTCCTTCATTTTCCAAGAGGAATGAGCTAATTAATTATAAATACTGCTGTAACTGTGATGGATGACCTAGCAAAATATTTTAGCTAATGTGTATTTTTTAGCATACATGCAGTCTTTATTTCAGTGGTGCTTTCATGTGCTTTAGGTTTGACATTCAAATGTTTTGATCAATTAAGTCTCAAATGCTCAAGGTGGTTGATGCCACTCCAGTGACATCCAGTGATTTGGTCATCTGTGCAGATGACCTCAGAGTGCACCTTTTCTAGTTGAAAGAAAACTTGCCAGTTGGAGTCTTCTGGGAGTTTTTCTTTATAAAAGCTGCTTTGGCAGCTGAAGTAATGAAAGAATTTAGTCTGCAATGAAATAGAAACAAAGTCATTTTACTGATTCTACAACTTTTTGCCAAGTGGTTGGACTTAACAGTCTCATGCATTTATTCTTGAGAAACATTGACATTCTGCAATGCTGCTGCAGAAACACATATACTTAAATATCTTCAAGTCTTCTGATGATTGACATCCACTTTGAATCTTCAGAAGGTTCATTTTATTTTATAACAATTTCCAGCTGAGAAACTCTGTGGTTGACTCCACTGTGTGTGAAGGTAGGTGTGCTGAGGAAGTTAGTCTACTAGGAGTACAAATTTCTCTGAACTGGGAGTCAAAGTGACACCTGGAAGGCTTCTTTTACAGGCCAGATCTGTCTCCTATGTTTTTTTTCTGCAATGTGGTTGATCCCAGTGGAGGGCTGAAAGCAGACTGAAAATGGAAAGATTTGTAAGGTGAGCATGCAACAAACATTCCAGATGGTTTGTTATTTATCAAAAAGTGAGATGGTCCTGAAGGGACTGAAAATACCTCAAAAGTTACTGAAGCTTGGAGAAATGTATTAGAAAGCATGATGGCACTCTGTGATCAGAGGGCCTGGAGGGCCAAGAGAGACCTCACTCCTGTACTTTGATATTCTAGAGTCTGGGGTAAAACTTGGGAAATGGTAGCTCTACTTGTTAAGGAACAAGAAGCCAGGAATGGCTTTGCTGCTTGTTAAAAAGCAGATGAGAACAACAGAAGGTCAAGAAGTGGCTTATAAATGTGGATATGGGAACTGGGAGGCTCTGCTTGGGCAGGAGAAAAGTGGTTTGATGCAGCAGCCCCTGGAATGCCCACAGGGCTCAGCCCTGAGGGAAACGCAGCTGTCCCATTTCTTTCCCCCTACAGCAAAAAAAAGTGCTTCAGGAGTTTCAAGTGATAGCTCAGGGAAGGTCCTGTCATCTGATAAAATAGGTTTTGGTTCTTTTGTTCTCCTCTGCAACTTTGTCATCAGAAACAAGCTGACAAGGTGACTGCTTTCACCTTTTCAATCTCATTATTAAAAATGAATCCCAATGAAGCTGGCAAACTTAATGTACATTGCTCCTCCAATTACAGTCAGTATGTATAGGCAGCCACTTGGGAAGTAAAAAGGACACCTTCTGCCAAGCTGCAAGGACAGTTTAAGGACTGGCATCATGAGAGGCCAAGTTACAGGGAGAAATCTTCCAGTCTGGCAGAGATTAGTGTGTCCTCACAAGCAGAGGTTGTGGAAAACCAGCTCAATCCTTTCTTGATGCCTCATGTTGTGTTTGAAAAGGTGGTGTGGAAGCTGTAATAGCTTTGCTTCCATGCTGGTTTGTTGAGAGGATTTGATTTTTGCACTGAGGTTTCACTTGTGCTGTTCTGGCACAGCCATTGTGATCTCATCAGTGGGGTTTGTGGTTTGCAGCACCTTTTCCCTCAAGAAAGTGCTGCTGCCTCAGCAGAGGCAGAGCAGCCATGGGGGCAGGCATGGCAGCATGGACTGTTCAGGAGAAGTAGCAGCAGGTGACTTGAGCCTGGCACTGCTGTGATGAAAGCTGCAGGCTGACCCATGACAGTCCCCTTCAGCTCACTCCCCCCCTGCCCAGACAAAAGCACACTGTTTGATGCAGGCACATGCAAGGGGCAGAAAGTTCAGCTCTGCCAAAGAACAGAACATGGACACTGGGCTCTGCCTGTGGTGCTCATGGTGGTGGTCTCCCAGTCACCTTCCTCACCTGACTTGGTGATGGTGGGTTGTTCTGTCATTGCTTTGGTCAGATCCCTGCTGGGACAAGAAAACAGAGGTGTTTCATCTAGTCAGGAATTTATCACCTGATCTAGCTCTCCGAAGGGAAACCAAGGGTAAATTGGAAGACAGAGGGGAGAAAAACTCATCTCACTTTCTTTCAATCCAATCTATAGTGGCAGCAATAATGAGAGCCTGACCCCCGCTTTGTCCTGAGAACACATGAAATCATAAATGTAAGTTGTTTTTCTGACTTAAGCTGTACACTGAGTTTTACTCCCTGTAAACTTAGCAATTTTTTTTCTGAGTCTATGGCTCAGAAAAAAAATTATCATTTTTCATATCAAAAATCTCATTATTCTATGAGAATAATGGTTCTGCTGCATTATGGAAATTTAACAAAATCTTCTGTTACGAGCCCCAGGCAACAAAGTGACAGAAATGTGAGGAAGGAAGGTGAAAGGAAAGAAAAAAAAAATATCTTTTTAGCAAATGTTGATATTAATCATTTGTTTGCTTTATTTTCTGCATGTCATAGATTACTTCAGCCAATTGATCAGTCTCATTTGGTGTTCCATATGTGTAGGTGAAAAATGATCTCTTTTATGGCTTGTCATTACCTCTTGCTCTACAGCTACTTGTGGTGATCATATTTTCTTAAGTCACTTTCTTCCTGATGGTCTTTGTTTAGTGTGAAAATGGCGATTAATCTGAATAACCATTGCTTCTTTCGGGGCCACAATAGCACTCAAATTCCAGCTCTTATGTATAAAAATCAGGGGGAAACAAAGCAACATTTGAAAATTGCTGTTCTGAATCTGTGGCTCTAGGAAGCATGGAGCATGTCAAAAAGTCAATATGGAGAATTTTTTGGTATTAAAGAGCCTTTCTCAGGCGACGACAGGAAAAGAGAACCAGAGCATGGCTGCACGCAAAACCTACTCCTGCTTTCAGGAGTGTCTTCAAATAGTGCTTTACTTCAGATGATAGTCATATTTAAGTTGAAAAAACATAATAATAATAAATGGAAGTTAATACTTCCATCATGTGTGCACTGATCATTCATCATTCCTTGGTGATATTGGGGAGGCTGAGGGTATATCACAATGAGAAAGTAGCGTTTGTTTGGTTTGTATTTCTAGCCTCTCTTCCCTAATTACCTCTTGTACTTTGCACAGGACATTCCCCCCACAGCATGCATGGGGAGCTGCAGATGGAGTGTTGTGTTGTATCATTAGTGCCAGCTGGACACTGCTGCTTACATGATGCTTTAACAGCAGAGTAATCAGCACCTAAGTCAGCAATCTTTCCATCCAGTCTTAGTTTCATGTCATAGCAGCAGTTATCAAATCTCTAAGTAACACAACAGCTTTTTCCACCAGGAATATTCAAGTCCCTTGAATCTTCTTTCCTTGGATATAGTTTATGGGAGTCTCAGGCAACTCTTGCTTAAGACCTAAAGCAATGTTAGCTCCAGATATCAATATCAATTCTTTGTAAGCCCTTACAGGATCAGCTTTCTTGGGTTACATGTGGATTTTCTTCATGAATCTTTTTGTTGAACTTTTGTGTAGGACTTGGTGCTTTTTCTGTCTTCCAGGGCTGGCACATCCATGTGTAGGTGTCTTCCATTTTGCCAGCAAGCGCTTCTTCCTTTTCTTCACTGCAAAGGAGAAAGCACTCCAGAGTGGGTGAAATATTTTTAAATTAAATATAACAGCAGTTACAATGAAAACAATAAGAAAATAGTAAATTTTAAGTTCTCCACTAGAAGGGATTTGGATGTGTGTGTGTGTATGCAGAGGAGAAATGGGAACTAAAACAGTGAATATAGATGAAATCTAGTGAGTGGTCCTATTCAAGCAGAACTGTTCCAATGTCAATGCCTTTTTGCTTCTCATGCTTTCAGACTGGGGTGTTTCACTTGGGAAATACTGATATTTCCCAAAATTTTGGTATTTTGGGTGCTTTTTTTCCCCCTAGATTACAATTTAGACACGTGACAGATCTCCCAAAACTTTATAGACTAGTCCTGTGTGTCTAAGAAGCAGATCTGTGGTTACGTGCGGGAGTTATTGTACTGCACCTTCAGCTTCTATGTGTCCTGAGGTTACTGATTTCCCACTGAGCTTCCATTATAGGTGTTGAAGTTGGATGGCAGAACACAGTGTTACACTAAGGAGAGACTACTAGTCTCTCTTACAAAAATGTACTTTGAAAATTTGAAAAACAGTTTTGAAATTCAATTTTTTTTTCACATTAAATGCATTTAAATTAACAGGGAAGGGAGGAAGTCAATACAAGGGTTTCATAAGGCAAGAACTAAATAAAGCATTTCTGTCTGCTTCAGGCCCATAAAGATTCTTCTCTTAGAAGAACCTGTAAAAATATTGCAGAAAACCTTTGTCTTCTTGTCCTCACTGTAACTCACTCTTCAGTTTACCTGCCAAGCTGAAGAAATTGGTGTGCTGACATTTTTAGGCTCTTTCTACACTGGAGAATCAACAGTGGTCTAAAAATATTGTGTGTTTTAGTTCACAGGTTTTATGTATCACCATAGGATAGACATGGAGAGTAATCAGTAAATACACACAAAATACTGAATTGGTCACAAATAGATACTAATTTTATTGCATTTTGTCCATTGCATTAGGTCCTAAGTGCCATGTGGTAAGATTTGTTTCTTGGTGGAAGCCCAGTTCTATTGAGCTCCTTTTATAAGGTATTTTACAGGGGGATGCAAGCTGTTATTAAAAGGTTGTTTTGAATTACTGTTGTCAGTGGCTAACAGTATTTATGAATGTGTCCTGAAGAGATGCATTTACAAGTATTGTTTCAGTTACATACACTACTTAAGGATTTCTATTTGCATTTCCTCTTGCTTTTGGTATTGTAGAGATCCAACAGGATTATTAATGGTGACATTTCTAGAATTTCTTTTTCTTACAAAAATCCATGAAAACGTGGAAAGCTCAAATAAATAATCAATTTTGTGGTTATTTTATTTTTGTTTCATACCCAACATTTTAATGGTTGAATGCCTGAAAATGGTCTGTGCTTCTGAATGAGCTGAAATACTGAACCAGCTAATTAGGTAGCAAGTTAATTTAAAAATTAACTTTGCTTTCTGAAAGAACACTTAATAATCCCATTATTATTTCTAAGTTCCACTTAAAATATTTCTATAGAAGAAAAACACCTTTAAACTTCAATAAGGAGACAAAGATATAGGGAAGTCACCCCAGCCAGGTAGGTGTGGTGGTATTTAAAAGGTCAGCATCAAATGGAGTCACTTTCAGAGTCTGATCAGCCAACTTTTGAAACTTCTCAGTGTGAGATCTTTTATGTAGGTCCTTGCTGGGAGAAAGAACCCAGTATAAAAATCTCTTCTTTTCTTGACTCTGCCTGAAACACCTGTTAAAGGAATTCAGGCTCTTTGATTATGATATGCATATGTGTGTATATATTCACCAGTGGCTATTATTATTTAGTGGTTTTCATTAACAGTTTTGCTGCTGTTTGTTTCTATTTGAGAGTTTTGCTTGGTTGATTGTTCTTGAAGTTTGAGGGAGTGTTTTAGAGTTGTAGAGTAATTTAGGTTAGAAGGCATCTTGAAATCATCTTTTCTAGTTCCTATATCAGGAGCAGCTTAGATCAGTTTAGATTTTTATTGTTTCAAAAAGAGATTAATTCCTACTCTTTAGTAAAGGAATGGTAAACCTCAAATCAGAAGTTAATAACACATTTTGACTCTTAACAGAGACCATGCATTTTTAATCACTATGTTTTATTTTAAATTATTCTTTATTTAAACCTCTTAAAGGTCAGAAGTGAATATGTCAAGTGTTTAAATGCTCAGCAAAACTCTCTACTATCGTAAGCTTTCAAATGTTTGTCACCTGTGTATGTGTCATATCGGAGTGTCTGATCCTAAAGGCCCTTTATTCAGGGCTGAGATTAAAATCTCAGTGGCCTATTCATGACTGTTCTGGTTTGAGAAGCAAA